>VMDR010010932.1:0-29660 GCA_007922815.1 Macrotus californicus
ATACAATGAATGGGACCGAGTTCCCAGAGGACTATTGATCAGAAGGTATCCAAATTTACTGAAATTTAATTCATTGCTTAAATATTATTGAAAATTTTGGCAAAATTTTAGAAAAAAATGATTAATCGTAGGTCCAAAAGCTTCTGAAAAAGTAAAGTGATCATCAAGGACCCACATTTTTTATTAAGAACAAATTATGGCATGATAACTTTATCTTTGAGCTAAAATTTACCATGTTGATAAATTAAGAGATTGCCTCAAAACACAGCACTTACTAATTTCAACTCGACAGTCAACAAAGTCTCCCAAGTGGATTCACAACTAGTTGAATAAGGGTGCTCAAAGACTATGACCGCCCAAAGGAAATTTTACAGCAGGAGAATGCTGGGCTCTATCCTTGTCTACCACCTGCTCTGTTGGTTGCCAACTTTGTGTTTTATCAGCAGAGCCTTTGAATTTGAGCCTGTACTGTGTTGCCTGCAGACAGGGTGGGAGGATGGGAAGATGAAAGGTTTAAATCCATCCTCTACCAGGAAACGTTGACAGAACAGCCAACACTCAGCGTGGAGAAGTACGAAAAGGGCCACCCCATTCATATAAGAGTGCTCAGAAGTCACCATGATTTGTTCTGATTTGGTTTGGTTTGTCTCTCTCCCCATTCTCCATTAGCTCATTGCAGCATTGCACATTACTGACTATATTCCCTTCCTTTTGCATCTCCCTTTGATTTCCACAGCGGTACACTTTCCTAGTTTTCTATCTTTGTGTCTATCCCCTTTCTGTGTTACCCCTTCTCTACTTCATTAACAGTTTGTTGACTTCCTCTGGCAAATAGATTGGGACAAACTTCAGTCCTTAACCTCTACCCTTCTCTTCCCCTTCCCTTGGAGTACTTATATCCACTCACATCTGCACTACAGTTCCTAAGTCTAAAATCCATGCCTGCCCAAGCTCAGGTCCCACGTAAGTGACTGCTGGACAGACACATGTATTTACAAGTCCTGCAAACATCTCAAACTCAAAAGTTCTAAAGTATCAAAACCCATGTTCCATCTTATCTTCCCTAATTCTGTCAGTGGCACCATCATTTTTTTAGGCCAAAACTTGCAAGAAGTCTTTGACTTTCCATATCCTTTTCTCTCGTGTCCACTTAAGTCATCAGTTGGTGTCATTCCCTCCTTTGTAGATTATTTTGAATTTGTTCATTCATTTCCATTTTTCACAGCCAAGACCTAAGCCAAGTGTTGGCTAATTCACTGTCGTCTTTCAAGTTATTTCTCTGTCTCACTTTCCAATGCCCCTGTGTTTTACCATAAGATTAACCACCTAGAAGTGAAAAGGATGAATCTTTCACCATGCCACTCCCTTCCTCACCAATGACTTGCCATTCCACCAGCTGAAAGTCCTTCTTATCTTCTCTTTTAAATGCTAAGCTACCTCAAAGTCCAACCTTAATTCTTTTTCTGCCCATAAAGTTTTGAATCCTAGCTCTGCTACTTACTAGCTATGTGACCTTGGGCAGACTGCTTAACTTTTCTGTTTGTTTCTTCATCTAAAAAAGTAAGTATGCTAACAGTACCTACATCATAGAACTGTGAAAAGGATTTAATGAGTTAGTATCAGGGCACTCAGGACTATATGAGAGAGTAAATAAGTAAAAATGTGTATATTCCCTAGCTATTCCAAATTGGAAGTTATCTCTTTCTTTATGCTCACTATTAATATGTTACAGATATAACCCTGCATCTACTCCATTTTTAAATTATGTTGTCACTTTATGTTTCTACATAGGATGTGTGTTAGCCATATAGACTGAAAGTTGATGGAGGGCAAAGTCCATTCCATGTATTTCTTTCCATCCCCAAAATCCCCACTAGTGACCTAACCTACTGGGGATGAGCGAGTAACGATTATGCACTGATATGCTCCTGATTTTCCGAAAGGGACCCTCTGGATTCTCTAAGTCTCAATCCACCATCTTTGCTTTCTCTCTAGATCTGGCTACACTGGTCTTCTGCAGAGGGTTGGTTTGTGTGGTACAATCCACCTCTCTTATTGGCCATCTCTCAGTGCTGCATTTATCAGGGACAGTGGGTCTTGGCAGGCAGACAAGAAACACAATCTGTAGACAGAGCCACCGCAAGCCAATCTTGCCAGTACAATTCCTGCAGTTTGCTGACAGTCGTGTGGTTGTTTTCCAAGCCTCTAATATGGAATACCATAGGGCCTTTCAGAAGGAGTAGTTGAGGACTGGGGCCGCTGGCTGTTTTCCTTCCATTTTTTTCTTGGGGGGAGGGGGTGGTCATGTGCCTGACATTTGACTCAAATGATTTGGGATGCCAAGGCTGTCGCATAAAGAATGGTCCAGCAAAAGAGTGAAGTTTTGCATTGAATTGGTGTGAATGCTTCAACAAATCTCCTGAAGACCATCCAAAGCCACACATAAATAATGAGTTTGGAATGGCAACAAGAATGCATGGGATGTGGCCTTCTGAATCAGCCATATAGTGTTGGAGTGGTGGGCTATATCGGATAAAGGACCATTTGAAAAACATTTGTCAGGGTGTGGTGGGGGAAAAGCTTTCTTGAAATAAATGATTCCAGTACAGTTTGTATTTCCACACCAATTCCCCACCCCTGTACTGTGATCTTTGTTTGGATGTCATGTTCACAAATTCATGAACTGTTTCATGTGAAAAAGAGCTCTGGTATTATTATAGAAAAAGGATTACTGACTCTGCGTCACACTCCCCGTTCTTTATAACCAGTTCTTATTCAATGATCTAGGCAGTTTCAAGGGAGTCAAAGAAGAAGCTGTAAAGATGCTAGCGTGATAGTTTCATCAACTGGGTAAATTTGACACGTTGAAAATATCCTTACCAGGTTGACCCCCAAGGCTTATGTCAAAGTGAGCTATTGGCCAAATATACTTCATGAAAAGTAAATCATTCCTCTGGCCCTATAGAAGGTACTTTTGGAAGCATGTAACCTTTATTAACCAGTAATAGTCTCAAAGGACACTGCATAGGAACTTTACTCATATTTGCCTTATGCTTGAAGTGTTAACCCACCTGCAGACAGGTTTCCAGAATGAAATTCAGACCCTAGAAAATTCTAGCTCTAAATACAGCCAATTACATGCCAGGAAGGTTCTCTGTCCTTTAGGTTTTCCAGTTGTCTATCCATCTTTGCCTGTATTTCCTGATGCTGAAGGCTTAACACCTTGAGGACCGTAATGGCCCCCAAACAGTATGTTCTTGCTGATTTTCACAGATGGGTGAGGGCTATTTCTCTTTGTCATGCCTTATCCACTTTGTATTTCACTGTAGCATGGCTGTTTTTGCAGGTTCTCTGTGTTCTGTCTTCTGTCTGCAGCATGACTTACATGCCACACACTCCATTCACACAAAGTCCTTGAGATTCCCCAGTTCCACTATTTCTTCTGTTTGATCAGTCTGCCCATAGGTAGTCTCTGATCACCTGCTCTGGAATGCATTTGATTGTTGAAACATATGACGCTCACTAATGAAACTGAATGAACTCATATTTGGTGCAACAAGCTGAAATTCACAGGAAGAGATGGGGACACACAGGAGTCCAGTGATGAGAAGAAAAAGCAAAGGAGGGTGAGGTGTGGGGTGGCTTGGGGCTTTGTGTGTGTGTGTGTGTGTGTGTGTGTGTGTGGTTAGGATGTGGGGCCAAGGCGGGCATCTCCTTGCACATTGGGCTAGAGGGTGTGCTATTTCAAATTCCAGCCAGCCCTGGGTAGTGTGGCTCAGTGGACTGAGTGCCAGCCTGCAAATCAAATTCCAGCCACTGTGCCTCTGCATGCTGGTCTTTCACTATCATCACATAGTGAGGATGAGGAGGGATAAGCAGGGAGGGGATTCAGGGAGCCTATCAACATTCAAATGCCAAAGATGGAGTCGTCCCCTTTAGGACACTTTGAAACCTCTAAGCACGGTTGTCCAACCTGCGGCCCACAGGCCACATGCGGCCCAGGATGGCTATGAATGTGGCCCAACATCAAATCTTAAGTTTACTTAAAACATTATGAGATTTTTTTTGTGATTACATATCACAATGTATGTAATATATGGCCCAAAACAGCTCTTCTTCTCCCAGCATGGCACAGAGATGTGAAAAGGTTGGATACCCCTGGAAGGCCTCATACTTGTAGGCCGATTCCAACTTGTCCTCTGAAACGCCCCTTCGGAATCAATCACCTGTTTTACAAAATTTCCCTGTCACCCTAGCTGCATTAGACCACCCTCCTCTCTATTGCAGAGGTATCCTGTGCTTGACTCTATTTCTATACCACTTATCATGTTTGGTCTTTGTGGATTGAACTGTATCTCCAAAAAGATGTCCAAGTCCTAACTCACAATACCTATGAACACGACCTTATTCAGCAGAAGAGTCTTTGCAGATGAAATTAAGTTGAGAATCTTGGGCTGAGGTCATCCTGGATGTTGCATGAACCAAAATCCAGCGGATTTAGAAAGGAGAAGAGATTTGACACAGACACAGGAGGAAGGTCAGGTGGAGGTGGGAGCAGAGAATGGAGTGATGCAGCTACAAGCCAAGGAACACCACAGGTGGCCAGCAACCACCAGAAGCTTGGAGAGAGGCAAGGACTATATTCTCAGTCAGAGCCCCCAGGAGGAACCAACTTGCTAACACCTGGATTTCAGACTTCTGGCCCCCAGAACTGGGAGAAAACAAATGTCTGTTGTTTTAAGTCACCCAGCTTGTGACAATTTGCTACAGCAATGCTAGGAAACAAATTTTTTATAATTGCATATCTGGATTTTTAATCTTCATCATAAGAGCTGCGAGCTCTTGGGGGCAGCAGTTGTGTTCATCTTGACATCGCTGCGAGCCAGCACAGTGCCTGGCACACACGGAGAAACACAGAAACGCTTTTTGAAAACAACTGCTGAGCCCAAACCACCTGAATGCAGAAAGAACAAGCCCCCGAATTTAGCTCCACAGCACAAGGATTTCCATTGAATCACTAGCTCTGGAAACATCACGAATGGCTCAGTCTCCACACAAAGAGTCAAGGGTGCAGTATAGTTTGCACTGTAGGTTAGTTAGAGAATTTTTAAATGTTCACCCACAGGTGGATTTGTAGAACTACTGGATGGTGGCAAGAGTCCCCGTGCCAATCGGCACGGGCACCGAGTGCTTTGGCTGGCATCCCAATTTTCTCTCCAGGTCCATGTTAACTAGACTCATCTAGAAGATGGACAAGCAGCCTGGACACTCCGATTTAAACCACATGCCCTCCTGGGAGTCCCTGGAAGGAGGGTCCCAATGGTGCAAATAATCTGTTGTTTGGTTTGGGTGCTTTCTTCTCTAGCTGAGCAAAGAGACGATTTTTTTTCCCTCAGGAGGAGGTGAGTGAGTGAGGATGAAAATATTTACTTAGAGACCACCTAGGCCAGGTTCTGAAAACTCCTGAGCCAGGTGGGAAACTTCAGCCCAGTGAGAGTTCTCTGTTTTGGTTAAAGAAAAAGAACTTGTAGATAGACAGCCGGGGAGCATTGGAGCCGACGTCTGAGGCACGAATCCCTGAAGCAGACCCAGTGACCACTGCCCTTTCGTGCTTTTCCATCGCCTCATTTTACAGATGACAAACAGCCCGGCCACTGGTTTAAAGCTCAGAGTTTTCTTTTTCCTCCTTCTTCTCTCTTACTCTTTTTTTTTTTTCCCTAAAAGCCACAAGAGTGTTAGGTGATTTTTCCCTCACTGCCTGGAGAACATTTATTACACATGCTTCATCTTTCCCCTCTCATTGGGGCAGCTCAGGCCCTGGGACCCAGGAGCTGAATCTTTGCCTTGGCAGAAATGCTGCCCACATGTAAGGGGTAGGCACTTTCCTCTTCCACAAGGCAGGCATGGGTGTGGGACAAGCATGCAGTGTCTCCTGAGTGGGAAATAGAATGAAATTAGAAACCATGGAATGGATGCAGAAGAGATTGAAGGATCCCTCCTTGCCTTGCAGGAGGTTCCAGGCATCATATGCACACATGCACGCACGCACGCACACACGCACGCACACATGGAGTCAAAAACAACGTGTATGCCAGTAGATGTGTAAAACCTGTGCTGCTCATTTTCAAAGGACTTTCACATCCATGATGTTATTTCATCTTCATGAAATTCCTGGGACATAAGGCAGGTGATAGGACCTTCACTTTATGGTTATGGAAGTAAAGAGGCTATGGAAGTAGACTGAGATCATCCAACGTATTTGTGTCAGGGTGGGACCAAAATCCCATCCTGTTGTTACCACTTCTAGGACTCTCCACCATAGTAAGAGCAGCCACCTACTCTTGAATCCTTTCTCTTCGCCAGGCCCTGTTCTAAACACTTTGCCTGGATTATCTCATCGAATCCTCACAAAAACCCTTTAAAAGAGGGGCTGTTATTACCCCTCTCTTATGGATAAAGAAACTGAGACTTGGGTAGGTAACACAGCTATTTAGTATTGAAACCAGATTTTAAAACCAATTCATTCTAACTCAAAAACTCTTCTTTGTTAACTCTAGGCTGGAAATTTTAAGGTTCCATTTACTGAGAGGATACAGAATCAAGCAGTATTTGGTATCAGAAAGACTTGATCAAGGAAATTTCCTAGAGGATGTGAATCTTGAGTCCACTTAAGAAATGGAAAAAGAATGAGAGGAAACATATACTGCACAATTACAATAGGGGAGGCTCTTTGGAAGAGCAGCTAATCTAATGCTCCCTGCCTGGATGGCATGGTTCTCCTAATTTTACATGTAAGGGGCTGAGACTTGGAGAGGTTGAGTATCCTGCTCCCAGTCTCACAGGTAAGACCTTGATGGAGTTAAGATTCACACTCAGCTTTGTTTGACCTCAGAGGACCTGCCCATCCCTACTCCACTGAGCTTAATTAATTGTGCTATGAAGGTCCATGAAGCATGTGCAATCTGTAACATTGAGCAAGATCCAATTGTTTATAGGGGTCTTGAAGGGACTTTCTTTGATCGAAGCCATGTATCTGTGTCAGAGAACATAGGTAACAGCTAAAATATTCAGGGGACAAAGTTGCTGGAACTTAGTAGTCATAAGTTTTCACTTCCTCCCTTGATAATTTTTTAAAACTTTCTTTTTCACTATCGCAGAACACATAGAACTGTACAAATTCCTATAAGTTATTTAGCTTGCTTTAGGTTATTTTGACATATCTGTCATCTGGCTGGCTGATGTAAACACCCTATTCTTCTCCCCTATCCCCTCAATGCTACATTTATGGAGAGTAATATTAATGACCGCTACCATTTTTGAGTACTTACAATGAGATGGCCTACATTAGCTTATATAATTCTCTCAATAACTGTGCAAGGTAGGTATTATGTATCCCAATTTAAAGATGAGGTAACTGAAGTCAAGAGAGGTCATACAATTTGTTCAGATCACACAGGAGCAAATGGCAAAGCCAAGATGTAAACTTGGATCTGTGTGATTCCAAAATTCATTCTCTTTCTATTGCCTGAAGGTAACTGCATAGGCTCTGCATGGAGGCAGTGAAAAACAAAGTCTTTTAAGGTCATGTTTGCATATTTTAATATAAGATAATAAATAATAAGGAAAAGAATGACCTGATGGATATTGGGGCAGGTAGGGAGAAACTGGAAGCAAGAAAAACCTCCTCTGGAGGCCATAGCAATAGGAATCCTGGATGAGGATGGTGGCCATGGAAATACAAAGTGGTATCTCAGAACCAATGGACTTGGTACAAAAGTAATTGGTGAGATTTGAATCATAACTGAAGGGAAGGGAACAACTGAAAGGGGCATAAAAGGCAAATTCTTGGGAGGTATGGTCATTGTATCACAGCCATGAGAGAGAAGGGGATTGGTGAGGATGAAAAGGGATTTGAAGGTGGAAGTGGATTCTTCTCAGGGTTAAATAGAGAGAGTTAGGGGCAGGGCAGTCACAGTGAACAGCTAGGCCACATGCAGTCACACCAGTGCCTCCATGGGTATTCCTGAGTGAAGAAAGGTCTTCCTCAGAGAAGGGGATCTCACCCTTGCCAGCCCCTCCCCGATGAGAAACTTGGGATTTATTCTGGCTAGGAGCTGGCGAAGGTACGTACACTTGAGTCCAGTGAGAAAAGAACCTGTGTTGAGTCATGCTGTGTCTACACCTGGCACGGCATCCTACTCGCCATGGTGACAGTCCCTCCTTTCCACACCTCCACAAGCCCAGCCTCTCTGCTTCATGGGAGGATTCCAGAGGATCACCTCTGGAGCTGTCCAGCTCTCAGAGTTGGATGAGAGTGCTATTCAATCCCATCACCGCTTCAAACAAAACCACACCTCCTGAGAAGGAGTAAGATCTTCCGTTATTTTGTTTTCCATTATTTTCTATCCAATCACTGTGGCACCTTCTATTTTACTGAGTAGCACATTGAGATCATTTATGGCTCTGCCCTATTGCCCTGTGAATGGTTTCACATAAGTTCTGTGGTCTGGATTATTGATGAGAGCTATACACCCCTGCCTGCGGATGCTGATGCACACACCCTGGAAGGTTCCATCTAGGGCAGAGGTCACAGAGTCACAGCCCATGAACTAAGTATGGCTCACCACTATATTTTGTTTGCATGATGTTTGTTAACATTTTAAATCAACATTTTTAAATTGGGAAATTTTCCATATTTTCAGGTTCTCTTTATAAAGAAAACTCTGGCAATCCTGGGCTGCAAGCCCACCTGTCAATACGCAGCTAGAGCTGAGTTACTACTGTTCCCTTTAGACACAGCATTTGGTCTCTATTTCAGCAGTCTCTACCACTCCCTATTGCCTGACACAGACACAGGCAATTTACCCTCATCTACCTCTTTTATCTGGCCCCTTTAACTTGGAGATTCCAAAGTATGGTAATAGTATCAGCTCAAAGAGAAGTTAGTGGGTGACCACAAAGCATGGATGTACTTGAGTGGTAGGTACAGATGAATCCTAATTCCTTCTCCCTTCCTTTATGTCTTCTCCTAATTTCATTCTCCCCAACATGCACAGCACCCGATGATGAATGCTGAGCATCAAGATGTCACCCCTTCCTTCCATTGTAGCATAACATAATCCCTCCTTCCACCAAAACCTTCAGTCCATGATGCATTACACAGCTCCCAAGCAGAGAGACCTCGAAAGTCATTTGGGGCAATATCAGTGACATTGCGATCACTTGAGTACATTTCAACAGAGAAAAACGCAAGAGAAAGAATGTGGTGAAATGAAATAACTTCTCTGAGTATTTTAGGAGAACAGGGGAGACACTGGGGAAGTGAATGGAGTCTCTGAGGCGAAGCTGAGAAGAGCAGGTCACAGAAATTCTGTGAGACTGGACTTGATCTTAGAGCAATGAACATACATGGCAGCATCTGACTCTGAAGAGTGACATGACCATATGGAATGATCGGGCTGCAGAGGCAAGGTGGGAGGCAGACTGGGGGAGAGGGGGATCAGAGGTCGGGAGACCACTCAGGAAGGTATGGTTGGGGGTCTCTGGATTTAGAGTCTAGTCCATTTCTGCTCACTTAGTGTGCCACTCTGGGCCTCAGTCTCCATCTGTGACCTTCGGTGACCTGAAGGCACTAGTCCTCTACTCCTCTCTTTGGCACCTAGCACTTCCTACCTGCTGTTTCCATCATGAAGGTACAATGAGGACAGGACCCTGCTCTCTCGGTTGGAACCTTCCCCCTGTGGACTAGCTGGAGCAGTCAGGCAAGCAAAGTATGTGTAGTGTCAGCATCCCTTAAAAAGAATGAGAGGGAGTCACAGGCCCAGATTCCTCAAACAGATAGGAATGCCAAAATGCTGTTTTGGCGGTTGTGCATCAGCTATACATATCAATGATGGGTTTTGGTGGATTTAGATTAATGTTTTCGTAAAAGAGAAGTAGCATCCATAGATTAGGGAAAGTGCCCTAATGGAGCTACCTCTAGGTAATGTGCACTTAACTAGGGTTTCTTTAGAGGAGACAGGCTGGAAAGGCCAAGGGTATTAACAAAAGAAATAAGTGTGGACCCTTCCTGGGCCTGATTGAAGCTCAGGGCGCCTAGAATTTCACAGCCACAATCTGACAGACAAAACCACCAAGGGAGCTGGCTTTTGTCCATAAAATACATGCTTCTATTCTATTACTCTCAGCCACACTTACTGTGATAGGCTTAGGTAATATTTAAGGACCAAGTCCTTTACCTTGGATAGATCTTAAATTTTTCAAAGCAGGCAGATTCTATACCTTTAACAGCTCTTGAATCCTCCCTGGGGCTGAACAGAGCTGGCACTCCAAAAAACACTTGCAAACGGGCTCATTGCTCTTCAGTTCTTGAGTATATGTATAATGTACCTGCTGCATCACAGGCAGCAAACACAAGGTCCACAGGCTGAATCTGGCCCTCCACCTTGTTTTATCCCACCTGGCACCTTGTTTCTACTGGCAGCAGCATCAAGCTGTCACTTAACAGTTAAGGAGTAGTTACATTCATACAGCCCTAAAATTTCATTCAGCCCTTTGAAGGCAACTGCAAGGCTGACGTGGCCCTCAGTGAAGATGATTTTGACGGCCCTTTATTATGTGATAGGCCTCTTATTAGGTGTTTAAGAGACAAAAAAAAAAAGAAAAGGAATGAAGCAGGGTGCCTTCCCTTGCAGTGATTGTATTCTGGTAGAGGGTCATCCCTATGATCACACACACAGGCTCGAGGACTAAATCAATGTAATATTTATTATGAGAAGGATCTTTAACACATGCCATGGAAGCTGAGCTTGGAGATAGCAATGGGAAGTTGCTGGAGCAACTGATGTCAGAATTGAGCCTTGGAAGATGAATAGTGTAAGAATTGCACCATCCTACAGGGAAATGTGTTTGAGTGTGTAAATTTCTCTCGGTACTTTACTGTAATTCAGTGTGACTGACCCCACCTCATATATAGCCCAGACCAGGTACAGAGGGAACCAGTTCCTGTTTCTCTTTATTTGCCATTTTCTCTTATTGTACAGTAACATTTGGATAGGGAGTTCTGTTGAGTCCTCTTTTTTGTTTAAAAAAAAAAGCAATTAGAAATCATGGTAGAAAGTAATGGGCCCTGGGTTGGAGTCTCTCCCCTGCTACCATTCAGTCATGGGCCCACAGGTAAATCACGCCCTCTGAGCCTCAGTTGCTCTACCTGTCAAGGATTCATCCTCCTACCTTACTGGGAGGACAGAACACTGGATATAACCATTGTTGTCCTCCAACAACCATTTAGACAGCAAATGTTTTGTTGAGCATCTACAATGTGCCGGGCAGTAAGCTAGGAACTAAGGTTCATCTAAAGTTTCCAAACTACTGCTCAACCTGGCCTGCCTTTGACAAATGGGTTTGAAAATAAGCGTGCACACAGTGCATCTCGGAGAATTTAGTCTGAAAGGGAAAGTTAACCCTTACCCCTAAAATGCAGGACAAATGAGAATGCGCTTGACCAGCAAAATGACACTCTTATCTCCCCTCCAGACCCCACTAGACTTCTAGGAAATAGACAGCTCTTCAACCACCTCAGCAGCCCAAACAGTCCAGTCCAAAGCTTCAAGTAAGCTTCTTAACTAAGTACCTGCTTATGTGATTGACGTACAACCTCTGCTAAAGGAGGTTGACACACATCCGTTTGGACCTTCCCCTCTGTCTCCCTGTCTCTGTCCTTCCCACACTGTCCCTGAGGTATAGGTTTGACTCCCACTCCTTTTAGGGCACAAAAGCCGACTCAGATCTGACCACAGCACCATAAACTTTCTCCCTGCCCACCAAGCATTTTTAAGACCTTATTTTTTACCGTTTCGTTCTTTGAAAGTGATTTCTTTGTTCGAAGCATGTGTGTGGCACTTCCCCTCCCTCTGCTCTGGACCCTGCACTGCAGTTTGGCCACTCCTGGAGCCAAGCCATGGGAGAGGCGGCCATTCTTAGCCTCCCTGGACAAAGCAAGGGTTCCCTTGGCAACGGGAGCTGTGTGGAGGTTCAGAGAAGGGGTTTCCCTCTACCCCCCAGGTTCTCTTTCAACTGAGGAGCCTAACCCCCCGGGTCTCTCATGGAGGCATCTCAAACCAGGGTAGGAAAACAGTTCTGAGTATCAGTAATTGGTGTTTGGAGACAATTGTTTTGTATGCAACAGGCAGGAAAATGTGGGGAGAGTGGGTGAGTGAACCCAGGCTCGAGCTGGTAGCATTCCGGCTCAGGCGGAGGGAAAGCAGGGTTCATTTTTGTACCCAGGCAAGTCTTGATCTTAGTAGTTCGGGGCTGCAAAGTGTATCTTTATCTTTGGGAAGGTGGGAGAATGGGAAAAGATAAAAGGGAAGAAGTTTCTACAAACAAGTTTTTATCTTGTTTTATGGGGGGTTTCCATATCCTTGGCTTTTTACTTATATAAATACAAGGAAATCAGGAATTGCTTGTTTCCATGTTAATGTCAACTCTTACTTAATAGTTCTGCCAGTGCACTTACCCAATGTTTCTCTCTCCCCCCTCCCCGCACCCCCTCCCTTCATTCTTTATTGTGATGATGATGAAGAAAGATTTATAAAGTCCAGAGTGAGCTTTTCTTGTCGGAGGTCATCTCTGAATGGCTGAGAAAGGATTAGGCACAGTGGGGACTGACTGACATGTCCCCCAACTGATTGTGTGGGTATTGGAATCTCTATCACTGACCCAAGTTAGCTCAGAAGACTTTGAATGTGCTTTTGGCTAATGAAGGGAATGTTTACTATTGACCAGATTAGAAGTAATCAAAAGTTTCTACAGTAATGCAGAAGTTTAACATTGACATCTGGGTAGAGGTTCAGGTAGGGGATACTGTGTGGTAGAAATAATTCAGCTCTTTCATTTCACGTCAGGACTTCAGAGTGAGAACCATGCTGTAAAGCTTCTGGAGAGGGACCCTTAAGCTCAAGGTCTTTGAAAGAAACAGAGATATGTACAAGTAAGGGATAAATGGAAGAAGCCAGAGCACCATTCAATTTCCCTTTCCTTTCCTTTCCTTTCATTCTCTTTCCTTCCCTTCCCTTCCTTTCTGCTTCTCCTCCTCCTCTTTCTTCTCCTCCCGCCCCCCCGCCGCCCCGCCAAATCATATCCAGAGTGAGGCCTAAGCATAACTGTTGGAGAAGTCTCTGAGAAGGTGCTTTAAGGCTCTCTTTGAAGTTAAACTGATTACTACATGAATTACATATTAACCAATATTTCAATGCCAAAAATATCTGTTTGGTTTTTTTTTTTTTTGAATTCTGTATTCAAACTTCCAGCAAACTCTTTAGGTGCAGACACTCCAATGTTTTTATAGTTGCACCCCAGATTCTAACTAGTTACAAGGCCAGGTACATTTCAGGCACTCAATCAATGTTTGTAGAATGGAACTGATTCTTGGATGAGCAGTCTGGGGTGTTATTGGCTGTTTACTGTTTGTAGCACGGAGTGTAGAGCTAGGACCAGTCTTGTCATCAGGAGGCTTATGCTGTAGGCTGGGCTGTGACATTAATTAGCAGTGGGACCTTGGCCAAGCTATTGCAGTTCTCTGGCCCTCTGTTTCTTAATCCATCAAGTGACATGACAGGGTTTGGATGAGAATAATATTTCTCCACTAAAAGTACTTACATGAAATCTTTTTCACTGCCCTCAAGTCTGAGGAGAAAAGGATTGTGGGGCAGAGAGGGGAATACAGTCTCAGCAGAAACAGTCCCTGCAGAGAAGGATGGTACAGACAATAGAGGAAACAGCAGGAAGTGGCTCAGAGACTGGAAGCTGGAAAACTCAGGACCTACGTGACCTCTGATTTTCAGTCATGAGACTAATCTCTCCCAGTTCGGTACCACTTCTCCTGTATTGGGTACTTTCTAAGGATGAGACAAAGCAGTATCCTAATTTCTCCTGATAGAGGCAAGCAAGCTATTTTCCCTATAGCGGGACTAGGGGACAAGGCAGCTCACTGCTGGTAGATTTGAGTCACAGCCCTGAGTGGTGAGCAACTGATCCTAGGCCAGTCACTCTGTTGCCTCGTTCCAATATATTCTTTCATTTATTCAACAATCAACAGATAGTTATTGAAAGACTGCCATGTTAGGCACCATTTATGAGCAAGATTAATTCTTTGCCCTCACAATTTAAGAAAAAATAATAATAAAAAAAGATAGATAAATGTGATTATTGCCTAGTGTGATGTGTGCTACAAAGAAAACTAAGTGTGTTGTTTGGATAAGAGTGATTGAGAAAGCTCTCTTTGAGGAGGTGACATTTAAAGAGAGGCATCAGTTAAGTGAGGACATGAGCTATTCTGATGCTGAGAGAATAGCATCCCAGACTGAAGAACCACAAGTTCAAAAGCCTTGACGTGGACCTCTGCTTAACATGTTTAAGGCAAAGCAAGGTGCCTGGGGTTGGAACAGGGCAAATGAAACAGGGAAGTCCGCAGGACTGAAAGATATTCTTGGGAGGAGTGATCCTTAGACTTCTGGGAACCAGCAGAGGAGCACTTATCACCTCAGGAGGGCAGAAAAGGGAGAGGATGAGGACTCTGGCCAAAGGGGCATGAATGGGGAGAAAAGAAACACTAAATCTTTGGCCTCAACTATTTCTAAAAGTGAAGTGAGGAGGACACGCCCAGGCTCAGGAAACAGGCAGACACAGCAGCCTTATCTGATGAACTGGGCTTGATGGGCACTGATGATTGGGTCTGTCTGAGAGACATCTATCAATCAGGGAGCAGCCAGACCCCATCACCCTGGATGACCATCACCAGCACACCGAGAAATGGAGCTTCCTTCTTCACACTGCAGCTCAAATTCTCATGGGCCTTCCTGGAGGTTCCTCCTTCCTCTCTCAAGACTTCAGGAGTTGTAGGCACTGTGGTGGTGGGGCAATTTCTTGGCCTGGCACTTAGGAAGGTCATAGATTAGCTTCATTCTCTTTGATCTCTAAGTTTCTACTGATGTACATAAGTAGATCCTGCTACTAATTACTGCAGTAAACCTACTGATGCATTCAATCCCAACACGTAACCATTTACCTACTTGAAGATTTTAATCTAGTGTTTGAGGGTACATTCATAGGTGTAACCCTATAGGTCAGAAAGCAATGGCAGCTTCACTTGATTGGACATGTGGGATCCGAGCTTGAGCTTTATCCTTAGGTGTTCCTCTGGGCTCCCGGATCCAGACTTCAGTCTGTTGCTCTAAGCAGTGGAAACTGGGTTACACAGTTCTTCAACTCCAGGTAATATAAATATAGTACCATGTATTTCTTGGCACTCTTAACTTTCCAACCAGCCTACACAGAGAACACCCCAGCTTTTTGGAATGCTGAATAATTCACCAGACCCATCGGCCATGGTGTTTCAGAACTCAGTAGGCTCCTTCCACTGATCCAATGAACAGATGTGCTCATTTTTCACTCACTTGAAATGCTTCAGCCATTTGAACATCATGGACTCAGGGTTGGATCAGCCATGCAATGTCCTGACACCCTTACTAAGTCACCTCAAGAGTTACCTTGCCTAATTCCTAGAAGCATTTTAATAACTGTCATACCAAATAGCATGATAGCTCAATTTCAACCTGGGCTTGCCTTCCCCACCCAAGATCTTTTTAAAGAGAAGGAGAAAAAAGAAAACTTTCTTAGGTTCAATCAACTATTCTCTTCCCTCTGTCTTCTTCCTCATTGATGCATTGGACCTTAGGGCCATTACAGAAATTGTTAATGAAACTATACCAAAACCCAGCGAATCTAAAACACTGCTGACTGGTACAGAGCTAGTAGCCTTCATTCATTAAGCCTCTGGGGCCCTAGGCAAAGTGGAACCAGAGCTCCTACCTTCTTGGTGATTACCATTGAAATAAGAAACCACTGCCATGAATTGAGAAAGCCACTTCCAGGGGGTCAAGGCAGACAACTAAACACATGGAGAGGACAGGAATGTTATAGAAGGAGTCCATGCTAAAAATAAATGATTTTTTAACAAGTGTGGTTAACTTTACTGAGATTTAAAATTATAAAGCACAGCATGTGTTTTTCCCCCTAAAATAAAGGCTTTGAGAAGGTTTGATCTGGCTCGCATAGGAGTAATAGGAAAGTATCTGCGGAAGGCTTTTAAAATTATGATCATATTTCAAGTGTGATAATCATCAGAAATATTTAATGTGATCAGAAGTCAACTGATATGGAATCGCTTTATTTAGATCAGCTTCGCATCATTTGCGTTACCCCATTTAAAGATTTCCTAGCACTCTCATTTATAGAAAATGTCAATGCACCATCATCTAGAAGCTGTCTAGTCCCCCTGAAAAAGGAAAAAGAAGAAGAAATGAGCCAGTTTCGTTGAATTCTGTCTAGTGTGACAATTTTCCTGTCTCCCAAGTGAAAGTAATCATTCATTTTGTATTTAATCTATAGCCAGAAAAATGGTCTTCAGGGCTAAGTATGACATTTTGTGTTGAGTTTAGTTGGGATTAGAACCAGCTGATTGACTGAACCATCTTGAGAGGGTGCCCTTAGGAATCAGTCTTCGAGATGTAATAACCTAATATTCATAATTTAGAATCAGGCGTCTATTTCACAGCCCTGCCTTGTCTCCAGTTCGCTTTTTATTTCAGCCTATCACAGTTGGCCCAAGCAGATGGTGCTTCTGCGAGTTCTCAACATTTCTTCAACAACTCTTAAATAAATATGAGATTTATAGCATTATCTTTGTCCAGCCAGCATTTATTCCCCTAGATATAATTCTGTTCTCCTTTTACATGATGTTGACAGGTAGTAACCGCTGGGCGTTTCCGTACAGTGTGATTAAAGCTTGCAGTGCGTGAGAGCGTCCCTCAGAGTGCCTTCTCCCTAACCTCCCTCTTTCCAAGATACACACATTGATAATACTGTAGCACCAGTAGTTACTGTTTCTCTTGAACATTGTCAGTCTCGCAGTCTGATGAAGAGCTTTCGCATTTGGGGTTTGGGGTGGAATGTTGTTTGTTGTACAGAAAGGTGGGAAGCTCAGAGAGAAGTGGGGGACTGTCAACTTCTCTGCATGTTGTCAGAGCAGGGATGGTAACGGAAATAAAAGTTTTAAATTATGGGATATAAACTGACGGGGGAGGGGGACAGTAATTAGAGGATTTGGCCAGAGGAGGCAGGGGCAGGGTGGGAGGGGAAGGCAGGGAGATGGGAGGGGTGGGCCATCTGGTGTTAATCTCCTGCTGTGTGTTTGCAGGGCAAAATAGTCAGGGTACTTTGTCAAGGTACAGTCTGCTTTTGCAGACACAGATGGAGCAAAAAAGGAGATTAATACATGTGGTTCTAACCACCTTTCATATCTTTACAGCTAAACATTATTTATAGAAATCAATTAGTCCTCTGTCTCTGCAATTTTATTATGAGGCTCTGTCCAAGTTTCTGGCAAGCTCTTTAAGAGGATGATTGATGGTAAACTTTCAGAATGAATAAAAAATGAACCCTCCCCTAGGAATTGGTGTAGTGGAGAGAAAGGTAAATGATAAAAATTACAAACTCTGCAAGTCGCTAAGAAACTAACGTAGGATCAGTGTGGTCCTTGTTACGTTTTTCTTTCTTTCTTTCTTTCTTTCTTTCTTTCTTTCTTTCTTTCTTTCTTTCTTTCTTTCTTTCTTTCTTTCTTTCTTTCTTTCTTTTTCTCTTTCTTTCTCACAAGCAGCTACCTCTTTGCTATGGAAACTTTACGAGAGCTTGATGCCCACAACTGAACTTGTGGGAAAGTAAAGGTTTCTTCATTTGCCAAGCTAGTAAATGCCACTTTGATTACTGATGCTCATATGAGATACAGAATCCCAGGAAAACATGGAACAGAGCTCTCATGTTTTGTCTACTGGAAACTTTTATAAGAGATGGGGGCTGCCGATTGGCCTCCATTAAATGAGTCTAGGAGCCAAGTAATGATAAATGTAAAATCCCATCGCAGTGAATTCCATAGAAGATGTGTATTGATTTATTCTGAAATTCTAGTCTTGGTAGTGTGCTACCAAAGCTCACATCCCCAGGCTTTGACATGAGACAGTTATGGTGCCTTGGATGTGAGGAAGGAATTCTCAAATAAAACAAAGTTCTAAACCCAAGGGAGAATAGGACACAGTGGCATATGGCACGCTCATTCTAACTGCAGCGCCTGGCATCTTGGAGTGTGAGGTCATTCTGTTTCATTAGCTATTTTGAGAGGATAAGAGGGCTCTTTTGGCCTCGAATGGATGAGATATTAATGGTGGCAAAGGGCAAATGGAATTAGAGGGATTTGTGAGCCACTTGAAGGATTGGAAAGAGCGCTGAGGTACTTTGGGAAAGTTTTTCAACCTCAGTTTCCATCTCTGTAAAATGAGGATGATAACAGCAGCTACCTCTGAAGTTTGCTGCGAGGATTAAATTATATCGGTCAGGACGTGTGTCGCACAGCGTAAACACGATAAATTCTCCTTGGTGGCATTGTCAGGATTAAGAGGATTCAAGATAACTTTTCTCATTTTCTTAAGGTTTGGTATTCAGTATGGAGCTTGTTCTTATTTGTTAGCTGCCAGCTGTATTTGACATAAACTTTTGTGCACCGTAGGAACTAAATAAACACTTTCTGATTTAAAATTCCTTATATTTACATGGAGTTTTCCACTTAGTATGAGCTGCTCATGTGACTGTATATATCTGAATAAATGCAATTTAATAATCTATGAAATATCTAATGTTCAGTAATTCCCCACGTTACACCGAACACCCTCTAGCTTCTAGCCTGACGAAATCACCTAACACAATATGTGACACATGGTATGTGCTTAGGAAACATTTACTGAATGAAGGCATAGGACCGACATAGGAGAACTAAGCAGGGGAAGGGTTTTAAGTAAAAAGTTTATTAATTTTTATATTTTAACATGAAAAATTGCAGGAACTGAATTAGAAAAATAATTGTTTGCCAACTATAGAAAATGTGTCTTCCTAAGTTAAGATAAACAATTTATTAGAAGATTGGGGCAGTTCTCAGAATCCATGAGAATGGTAAGCAAGCCTTATAACAAAAGAGCAGGATCCGGGCAGAACACTGTTCGGTATAGCAGACACCATTTAGCAGCCTCATTGGTCCGCACCATGAATGAACTTCTATCATTATTTTTATCCTAGCCCCACTTAAGAGTCAAAGTGCCAGGAGAGAGTCCCACTGACCTATCTTGGGTTACGTGTTCACCCCGCCTCCAGGTGTAGGGCGGGGCTCTTATTTGCAGTCCCATCAAGAGTACATAAAATGAGGAGCAGTTGTTCTAGCAGAAATCAGGAAGCTGTAAGAGATGACAGAAAGTAAATGTTCACATGACAAACTTACTGGTGTCTAGATATAATAAATATGCCTGTTGCATTAGTTTCCAAGGGCTACCATAACAGAGTACCATAGATCGAATGGCTTCAACAGAAATATATTGTCTCACAGTTCTGGAGGCTAGAAGTCCAGGATCAAGGTCCTGGCATGCTTAATTCCTGCTGAGGGCCTTGAGAGAAGGATCTGTTCCAGTGCTCTCTCCTAGGTTTGTAGACGGCCGTCTTCTCCCTGTGTCTTCACATTGTCTTCCTTCTGCATGTGTCTGTGTCTAAATTTCCTCGTCTTATAAGGACATTAGTCATCTTGGATGAGGGCCCATCCTATTAACCTCACTTTAATCTAATTACCTCTTTAAAGCCTCTATTTCCAAATACAATTACATTCTAAAGTACAGGGGGTTAGGGAGTTAGAACTTCAACATATGAATTTGGTGGGGTGGGGTGACACAATTCAGCTTCTAACTACATGCTATAAACACACTAATTTATTGAATTAATCAAATGAGTAGAAATATCAGAGGATAAAGACCCATTCTATCTATAGCATTTTTTAGTAAAAATCAAGTTTTGTTATATCCAGCAAACTCTGCAGAGATCTTTGATGTTCCAGGTTTGCTGGTTCAGCTAATCAGAACAGAGATTAACAGGTTTTCTCCCCACTTCCCCCTCCCCCCATTATTTCTCTTTTAAAACATATTTGATCCTTAACTATGCAGTTGCTACTAGGTACTACTGTAATATCATACATATTTCTTTGGGAAAAAATTAAAAGCAGCAATAACAAAGATTAGCTTTCTATATTTAAAATAATTAATTAAAATAAAAACACATTAGAATTTTGTCAAACGAGAACAGGTAACCACTTTGTATCTGAGATGCCAATTTTGCCCATAAAAATTTTCAGAGATTTTTCTAAGAGCAGAGCCAAGTAGAAATGACTCAATATTACCTCCACTCCACATACAGATTTTCTCTTTGACTCTGGCCACTGTTTAGACCTGACACTGTCCAACCTTGAGCAATACACAAAGTAAATAATACTCATGAAATGATGCAGAAAGCCCTGGCTGGATCCTAGCCTATTTCACTGGCTTCCTAAAACTCTTGGTTCTCAGGGTTTATGGTCCTATGATTCACATTTTCTCAACCCACACATTTGTGGTCGTCTTCCATGACCAGTGTCCACTTTTGCTAGACTCATCCTCAATACCTACGTTTCCTGGGAAAGATGCACTCCACTGACTAAGGAACTAAGAGGTGGTTTGTTCCTAAAAGTTTAGAGGTAGTTTGTACTGTTTACATCTTTGTAGGGGTGAGAAGGCGCTGCGGCACCAGGAGGCCTGGATATCGATGGCACTTTGTTGAGCTTGCTTTGCCTAGAGGTGTCTGCCTTCCTTCACTTCCAGTGCCTGCAAATATGAATCCACTGGATTTAGAAGGCAAGCCAAGCAAACAAATAAGCTGAAGAAGAAATCATCTAGAAATTTAAAACAGCTTTTGTTGACTGTTTTGTTGACTCGGTGCATAGAAGCCTAATGTGCTATTTTGCGGGGTATGTTCATCAATGTATGTGTGTTAGTGTTCATGCACTTAATCACATAATCCTCATCAGCAGCAGCCAGCAGGACTTTGGGGTAAAAGGATTCCTCCATGGGTGTCAAATACTAAGAAATTGGTCCTGCCTGGTGTGGCTCAGTGGATTGAGCACCAGCCTGTGAACCAAAGAGATTGGACTCCAAGGCCAATTTCTCATCATCTGTCCCTGCCAACATCTTTTTATTCCCCTTCACAGTGTCTACGCACTCCACTCACCATGCTTTCCCACCCTTCTGCACCTTGCATCTGCCATTCTCTCTCCCTGGAAATACCTCCATCGAGCTCCACCCCCTTCTAAATCCTGATAACATCTAAACATGTTTTGCATCTCAGCCCAGACAGCAGATCCTCTGGAAGTCCTTGCCTGCCCACTTCTCTGTTTCTTGGTCTCGGTCAAATGCCCCTCCTCAACATCCCATAGTGCCCTGTTCATCCATACTTTATCTGTTTTTATGCTGCATCGTAACTCATAATGCATTGTTTGTTTTTCTGTTTCTACTCAAACTGTGAGCTCCTTGAGGGTGGAGATTATACATATCACCTCTTATTCTCCAGCCCCTAGCACAGTATCTGGCACATGATAAAGGTTTAATAGCTAGATGAATTAGTTAGTTAATTAATTAAATTTCTTTTAAAACCACAAACAATTGGAGACAGAGCTTTCTCATATCCACAGTCAAATATTTGAAAGCCTCTTTATTTAAAAGTTACCAAAGTCCCTTTAATATGGACAGATGCCCCCTCGATTACAAGTTCAAAACAGTCTGTGATCCCCAAGTTATTCTCGGGGCCAGGTATTACAAAGTATAGCCCATTTCTCAGGATAATGCATCAATTTGTTTTTCAATAAAAATCTGTTCTTTCAGTTAAAAATACTCAGTGGTGGTAGCTATTGCACAAGCCACAGTGGAAAATAAAATTCAGTTGCAGACTGCCAAAATTATAGCCTGCTGAGAAGAAATGGCAATATACATAATATGTTCATTATGATGGCACCGTGAAAAGCACACTAGACTTAGAGCCAAAAGGCACAGGTTCAAACCTGGTCCTCGCTGTTTGTAGCTGGGTGGCACTGGGCAGTTGGTTTTAGAGCTCACCTAACTTGATTGTCATCAAGTGAAATGGGGTTCACTCGAACTGCCTTATGCACTTTAAGTTCTACAGCAACATGGGAGGATGAAAATTTACACTGCTTGAGCACCTACTATGTGCTTGTCATTTTGTTTAAGCGTTTTAAAAGATGAGTAAACCCAAAGGCAGATTTCCTCCAAAGTCCCACGATATGTTTCTGTCTATTCTATCACATATCATCTTTCTCAAGTTTAGGGCTTAACCAGTACAAATATTTTTTTAGAAAATATTTCCAAATTACTCAGAGAGTGAGTATCCCATGACATGGCCTTTGCCATCATATAGACTGTTACTCTGCATTACACAAAACACTGTTACATACACCATTCACTATTCTAAGCAGGATTTTATCTCAAGGAAATGGGGTGTTGCCTATGTCTCATCTCCTTGTCAAGTGAAGTAGATTTGCCAAAAAGATACAGATGTCTGGGTAACATGCTCTATGTGCCCAAACTTTTCTGAACCCTGCTGGAATCTTCACATTGTCCATGCCCACACTCAGCACATGCCCTTTGGTTGCCTCTGAATCAGCTGTGTGTGACGCTTGGCGTCATGGAGCCCAAACATTCAGATGTTGGACTCATTTATTTTTTAATTTTTATATGGGTATTTGGCACTCAGAGAAACAGCTAACTTCAGCCTGGAATACAGCATCCAAGGATTGTTTAAACATGGGATTAGTCTGAGCTTTCTCGGGGAAAATGTTCTTTTCAACATCACTTTCTAGAACAGCGTCTGATCCTGTTTATGCACAGCATTGTCAGTATTGTTAATAACAACCCAGAATTCTTTCTCCTCTGTCGTAGTTACACTTGTCCATGCTCTCTCCATCCATTGCCATAATTCAGCCCCTATTACACGATTCCTAATTCTTCTTTGGAATTCACCTAACCCTTTCCCTGCCTCTGCCTTCCACATGTCAATCTGCCCTCCACACTCTCACACTGATTTGAATGCAATCTCTCTGCTGAAAAATTGGCAGAACTATTCTTTCACCTGCACAACAGTTCACCTACATTATATGACTTCCAGAATCTAGTGCATAGTATGGAGGAAACAAAGCACAAGGAAAGAAATTGGGTGGTCTTTGTTGTAGTTCTCATTGTGCTAGGATGGAGCCGATTGACCTTGGGAGATTTGCTCGCCCTCCCTGGATCATAGTTCCCTTGAACGTAAAATGAAGTGATTGGACAAGATCAGAGATGCCAGGTGAGTGGCATGCAGGCACCATTTCTTTCCTATAGTGCCCTTGGAATTCATTTTTCATTAATCCTTGACTGTTTCCCCACTGAGCACTAATGAGCTTCAGAATCATCCATGCAATCGCTTCCAGCCCGCCAGAGTTAACCCTTGAGACCAAGGCCCTTTGACCTCTCTGGATGGGAGGGTCTCTGAGACCGCTCTCTGCTCTAACAGTCCACAGCTCTACAATTTCCTTCCCATTTTACCTGCCAACTGCTTCCAACGCAGAGCCCTCACTGTGGCTGACAGCATTTCAAACATTTCCTTCAAATGAATTTGGAACATTTTAAGCCACTGGAACGCCCTTTCACGTCACAGTCTTCAGTCAAAATCCTACCCATCCTACAAAACTCAAGTGAGCTCCACTCTCCCATGAAGCCTTTGCCAGCAGCCCCAGCTGGAAGTGATCATGCCCTCCACTCTTAAATCCCCATAATAGTTTTTCATTCAATTATCAGAATATATTAAAGACAAACTCTATGCCACCTCTCTGACCTTTTGGACTGCTGTCTTTAATGATATTTGTGTAGCTCTCTTAAGTCCTCTACTACATTATAAATTCCTATAATTTAAAAACAGACCACTTGTGTTCAAATTCTAGTTCTTCTAGTTAGGTGTTGTAAGTCCACAGACAAGTCAGTGAATCTAATATTCTTGGGAAGCCTCCACAGTATACCAGCAACTAACACAGTGCCTGGCCTCTCCTGGAAAAATCAATAATTGTTTAACAGAAAAAAGAAAGGAAGAAACATACATACAGAGAGAAATTCACACAGACCTACCAAATAAGCTTAGTGAATTGAATGAGCTTAGAGTTACACGAGAATATATATTCACATACACAAACACATACACCCACATATACATTTGAAAACCGTGGCTCAAATATCAAAAATGTCATGAAAACATGTAAGTTATCATTATCAGTAACAATAGATAAAACATTTACTGAGTACCAGTTTTGTGACAAGAACATCACGTGATTGGGAAGCTGGCATGGTGTGGTAAAGCAGTGCAAACCTGTGTTCATAGTCCCACTCTTTCACTTTTGGTGACTTCGGGTGGGCACCTAACTCCTGTACCTTCCTTGCCTATAGCAGCATAAAGTGCAGTATGGTGCAGTATAACTCCCAAATCTCTCAGTGGTTTAGCATGACAAAGCTGCTTACTCATGCTACATATCCATTGCAAGTAAGCAGGAAGCTCTGCTCCACACAGTCATTCAGGGACTGAGGGGGAGGCAGGCTTCATCATCTTGCCCTCTGGCCATGTCATCTGCAACACATGGAATTCCCAGTGTTCCCAGTGTTGGGGAAGGCAGGGGAAGGCAGTAGAAGCTCTCACACCATCAATTAATGCCCAACACAGAAGTGACCTGCAGCCATAGACCCCAACTTCACGGACCTGGGAAGTGCAGCTTTCCATGAATTCAGAAGGAGAGCTGATCCAGACACTAGTGACCATTAGACATGTCTGATGAGAATAATGATGACTACTTTGTAGGATGCTTGGGAGAATTAAATGTAATAGGCTCACCAAGCATAGAGGACAGGCCTTCAGCAATTGTGGGTGCCTTTCCCCTTTTCCTCCTGATGAACTGGGACAAGTTGTGTGTGTGTGTGTGTGTGTGTGTGTGTGTGTGTGTGTGTGTGTATCATTATCTCTGTTTCATTTCAAACTCATGTCTTATAGTTCTCAAGAAATATTTACTAAGTAACCTTAAAAGATATTTGCAATGACTTTATAAGCTATCTTAAATTCATAGGAAATGTGTTTTTGTGGTTTTAGAGTGATAACCAATTGCAAGACTAATTTAACATTTTTAGAGAATTGTTATATCTATCTAGACTATCCATAGGCATCAAAGCACTTGCTTCTGTTTTTTTCTTGTTTTGGTTTGGTTTTTCTTTACAAATATTTTCAGAATTCACAAGACTTATTCATAAGCTTGTATTTCATCACTATTATTATAAGGCATTTTATTGGCATTATGATGTTGGTTTTACACAGCTCCAATTCTCTCTTCTTCCTTTCCAACAAAATCCGGATGTGGTTCTGGTATCCTCCTCACCACCTTGTAACCAAGTAACTGGGCCAAGCAGTCTCCACCCCAGCCCCAGAGGAGGGCCTGAGTGATTTGAAGACTCTTCCTTTCCCCTGACTGGCTCTGGAACGAGTTTGTGCCCAAATCCACCCTATGAAACAAAAGGGACAATGTACTGGGTGGCTTGTGGGGGAGATTGTCTCACTCTTGAGAGAGTTACTGCCTATTTTTCCTATGACTGGGTTGGATATGACTTGGAGCTGAGGAGCACAGAGATGTGAAGACCAGTCAGCCTGGGAGCTTGCTCTCCCTGTCTTGTGAGTTGATAAACCGCTTAATTTTTAAGCTAATTTGAGCCAATGTTTTTAACTACTTCCAGCAGACAATATTCTAGCTGAAACTAATCTCATTACATATTAAAATTTACTCATTCACTAAATCAAAAATACTGAGAGCCCACTGGGCAAGGTGTTTGGGACGCAGTGGTGAAACTGTGAGAAACAGTAGCCGCCCTCATGGAGATTCAAGTACAGAAGGAGAGGATGACATTCCCCAAAATCTGCCCTCTGCAAACTGCCTTAGTTCCATAAACGACAGCACCATCTTCCACTTGAATTGCTTAGAAGCCTTGGAGTCATCTTGCACTCCTTTGCCTCTTACAGTATTTACCAGTTTTTCAACAGATGCAGTCAGCCATGCCCTCAAAATGTATTCAGAGTTCATCCATCCCTAAGGTTCTCTCAGTGTAGCTCTCCTGGTGCAAGCGACGGTCGTTTCTCCAACGGGTAACGGAGAACTATTGGGTGGCCAAAAAAACTCATTTGGTTTTTCCATAAGATGGCTCTAGTAGCACTTAGTTGTCTTTAACTTCTTTGAAAACAATTTTGATAGATTGTATTGTGACAGCTGTCATATCCGTGTGCATTTAAAAAACACATCAAAATTGGTGAATTTTTGTGTAGCTATTTTAATATTGAAGATGGAAGAAAATACACATTTGGGGCATATTCTGCTTTATTATTTCAAGAAATGTAAAAATGCAACTAAAATGCAAAAAAAAAAAAAAAAAAGATTTGTGCTGCAGATTTCTTGCTGGATGATGCTCCATGGTCGGGTAGGCCAGTAGAAGTTGATAGCAATCAAACTGAGACATTAATTGAGACCAGTCAACATTATACCACTCAGGAGATAGCTGACATACTCAAAATATGCAAACCAATAAAGTTATTGGTGAACATGAAAAATGTGCCTTTCATTTTATGGAGAAAATCACACAAACTTTTGGCCAACCCAATACTTCTCCGTTTGTGTAGAAATGATCATTGTCTGTCACACTAGCCAGCTACTTCTTTAGTGGGGGTTGGAAGCCTGTTTGACAGCTTGAGGAGTGGATGGCTAAGCAGAGATAGCAGACTGTATGTAGACCGTGGTCTCTAGAAATTTAGCTGTGAAGAAAAACAAATAGATGGCTACTTTTGTGGAATGGTGGTCTCAAGGGAGTCTTATTTGGTTTGGGTTTTAATAGAGTAACAACAAAGCCTGCTTGAAATTATGGGGAATGATTCAGGAGAAAGAAGAGGATGCAGAAGAAAGTGATCATAAGCAATGGCTCCTGATAGGAGGCAAGAGGACAACACCCAGAATCTCTGCAGGGGCCTGGCCTGGCAGCACAGGAGGGCCGTGCCTGTCTCTGTAACAGAAGGGAAGGAGCAGAGGCAGAGTGTCGAGGTCGGGAGGTTTGTGGACCTGGCAGAAGGAAAGAGCTTCTGTTTGGGAGTTTTTCATTTCTTTATGAAGGACAACAGAATGCATCCACCAAGAGTGAGGAGGACATGGGTGGAAGGTTGTGGGATGAACGGGAGATTTGAGCAGAGCAGGAAAGTGAAATGACCACTGACCAAAGTGGCAGAGACAGCTTCCAGGACATCCCTGCGGATGTCGCCGAGCTGTATTGAGAGCTCCATGACACGTGGAGGGTGATGGTCACACAGTCGATGGTGAAGGGAACTGTCCTGTGGGCCCTGCTCTGGTAGCAAGCATGTGCCCTGTTGGCAGCCTCAGTGGTGAACCCCAAAGATGCTTACAGGGGAGGCAGAAGGGGGGATCCATGAGACCACCCTCAGTCATTTAAACAGAGTCGGCTCATTGATTTCGGTCAATCTGATGATCTACGAGGAAGCTTAGACTTCAGAAACTGTGTTAATGGGAGAGAGTCCCTGATCAGGCCAATCTGAAACACCCATGTAGATCAGCCACACTGAGGAACGAAACATTTCAGGCCCCCAGTGTGGGTCCTGAAAGTTGGCTCCTGTTCTGAGACTCTGGGATTCATGCCCCTTCCTTGCTCCAATTTGAAAAACAAAAATGGAGGTCTCTTCAAAAATTAATCTTGCAAGGCAAGGAAAATAGTTCACTGAGAGCACCTATTCATTCATTCACCAACATTTATGGACCTCCTGCTATCTTGCAGGTCCTGCCAAGGATTCCAAGAGGAATGAGATGATCTCCCTGCTCTTAGAGGGCTACCTGCCCAGAGCAGATGAGAGATACCTAAGCAAATAATCACCAGTGCAAACACAGGAGGAGCTGTAAGAGCTATAAGAACATGGAGAAGCAACAAAGTCTGCAAGAGGCAGAGAAGATGTTTGAGCTGGGTAGGTCATTAAGAACAGTAGGGATTTGTATAAGGCCAGTGTTACTGAAATGTCCTAAAACATCATAATTCCCCTATAGTTAGCTACCTACCCCTTCTACCACCACACACACGTCCCTGTTTCTTCATATTGATGTAACTCAATTTACCTTCTGCTGCTGGAAGGAATGGAGAGCAGGAGGGGTTCCTGGGAACCAAGTATTGTGAGACCTGCCCAAAAAGAGATTTTGAGGCATAAGAAACTCAGTGCAAGTCCCTGAAGGAAGCAGGACTGTCAACAGAAAATGTACTTGAATAGAAATGGCCTCCGGGGCTTCACTGTGAGACCTCCATAGGAAGGTAGCAAAACCTCAATGTATTATGTTCTTCTCCCCTGGCCTTTGAACTTTCTCTCTTCCAAAGGAGGAGACTAGAGTGAGAGAGACTGGAGTGAGTGGTTTTGATTCAGGCCAGGGAAACGGCAATGCGCAGATGGAATCTGGTCTCCAGCATTACTGAGCCCAGTAGATGGGTCAGGAGCCTGTCTTTCCCTCTGACCTGAGCAGCACCTTCTACCCTGATAGGCTTTCTGCAAACCAACTGTCTGCAACAATGGTAGAGCAGCCAGGGCATTCCAGGGAGTTGTTTATCCCCACGCTAACTCTCCATTTGTGTGTAAACGAGTTGCATGATTCATTTTCCATAAACAGCTTGGGTGAACAGAGGGGGAAAACATCCAAAGGCTGGGGATTGGCATTTCTCTTTGTGGAAACTGCCAAGGAAAAGTTATTTTCTTCATTTTGGCATCTCTCGGAGAAGAAGCCAAATCTCTGAAACAAGAGGTTGTCAACAGCTGGGTCACATCGCCCTGACTCTGGGCCCCCACATGGACCCACTAAGATGGTTCAGGCACAGATATCAACACTGATGAGAAGTCAGGAAATAGTGGGGGAGCCTGAGGTTGAAGTGCAAAGTCCCCCCAGACTGAGATCTTAAGGAGAAAACTCCTAGGAGGCAGAGCTAGCAAAGGAACCAAGGAGGGGGTCTCTACCCTGGCTTTGCTATTTGTTACTCTTAGATTTAACCTCCTTGATCAAGATCTTCCAGAGTTTTACCCCCAGCATTCTTTTTTACTTGTTATTACCAGGAACAGTGATAACAATAGTTGTCTTGGCCCATCTGGGCTGCTGTAACAGAGTATCATAGGTTTGGTGGCTTATAAACAATAGAAATTTATTTCTCACAGTTCTGGAGGCTGGGAAGACCAAGATCAAGGTACCAGCAGATTTAGTGACTGGTGAAGACCTACTTTCTGGTTCCAAGACAGTCATCTTTTTACTGTGCCCTCAGGTGGCAGAAGGGGGACAAGACAGCTCTCTGGGATCTCTTTTATAAAAAGCACTAATTCCGTTCATAAGGGCTCTACCCTCGTGACCCAAACACCAAAACCCCAGCCTCCAAATACCATCACACTGGGTGCCAGGATTGAACACATAAATCTGGGGGGGACACATGGAGCACTCAGTCCATAGCAATCGCAAAACCAAACATGACTCTGGTTTTATTTTTTTATTTTTTATTTTTAAATTACTTTATTGTTGTTCAATTACAGTTTGAATTTTCCCCCCACCACTCTCCCCC
>VMDR010010933.1:0-29611 GCA_007922815.1 Macrotus californicus
AAGAGAATGAATGTTGGCAAATTCCAGAATGAATGTTATAGTTTTCGTGTTTTAAAATTAATCCCTCCCACTTAGTGTGGGCCCCTCCCCAATCTATCACCATTCTTCTGAATGACATGACCAGTCAGAGAACACACGCTTCCAGATGCCCTTTTAAAAACCCTTACTTCTGATGCCATAAGATGGGTGAAACACCTCACTGTGAAGGGCCTGAGGAAGCTACATGTTCAGAGAATTCTCAGGTCTTTTCAAGCACATAAATATTTCCAACCACATAATGTCCTGACCTTTTTCACATGCCAACCCAAAGTCAGTTTTCTTTGAATAAGCTCAGATTTAGAAAAAGAAAACAATTATCCAGGTGACCTTTGAAGAGCTGAAATTCCCAGCACTGTGGCGGCAGGAAAGGGCTAGTGACTTGGGTCACATGGACCCCAACAATCCTCTCCCCTCTCTGGTTGGTTTCACCAGTGAATCCAGAGTTTGGACAGACCACCATGTTTCCTATACTCTAAAAACTGGACATAATGAGAAATAAAACCCATTACTATCCATGGTTGCCCAGCAGTGAGTGGGACCTAATGGCACAGGTCTCTGGAGAAGGAAGTTTTGCAGTGCCAGGGAGCGGGTTCTCGTTAGCTGGGCTGAGCCTGCAGTGGGGAACGGAAATGCAACATGGTGTGGAGAACTGGGGTTGCTGAAGACGATGCTCTTGAGCTTGACCTCACTCTCTCAGAGCCACTGGACCTCCTCTCCCTTTGTGCAGCGGAGTAACTGTGGGGCCTGCAGGCTACTATTTTCTGATGAAGCATCCTAGGTAGTGAAGAATCGAGGCTCTGGAGTTAGCTGGGTTCAAACCCTGTACATGTTACCCACAGTGGCTTAATCTCTCCAGACCTCATTCTCTTTGTCCCTAAAATGGTGTAGGTGAGTATCCATTGCGAAATGTGTTCTAACAATGACATGAGATGAAGCCTCTCAGGTCCTCAGTTTAGATGAGCACAAAGTGGGCATCCAGAAAATGGTAGCCTTCAGAGCTCAGTTCAGAATGGGTCAACCTGGAATTGTGGCAAGAGAGAAAAAAAGCACATTCCCCAGGGCTCTTACAGTAGCTGTGGAGGGAGAGAAGCACAGGAAGAAGCCCTTTGTGGGGAGGGACGAGAAGGGTGGGACTGAGCAGTGACGGGCATCACAAAGCTGTGTGACATGCACAGAGGTCTCCTTAACCACAGGGCTTCTGGTTCCCTGAGTAGAATTTGCAGGTTTGGATCCTGAACTGAACTATTTGAGAAACACAGAACTGAGGCTGAGGTAGCACCAGCAGCCTACTTCCCCTCAGCCTCCCTGCTAAATACATGCCAAAGAGAAGAGTTTTATAATTTATATCCATGGAGGAAAAATGGATCATTCAAAAGATCCCAATTCATTGGGCCAATGGAGGTCCCTGCCAGGCTGGAAGCAGGCCCTCCACACTGAGATCAGGCCACAGTGAGTCAAGGAATTCCAATGAGACACCTCCTCCACCATACCCACTAAACAGACCTCCCACCAGACGTATGGTCAAGTTGGGCTCAGAAGTCTGCACGCTGTAAACTCACCTATTTCTCTGCACCCAGGTTGCTCCTCTGCATCTCTGTTGTGTTCCTTTTGGAAATTTTCAACTCTTCTTGGTGCAGTTAAGTAGAAAGAACTTTTTCCAGAACTCAGTCAAAGATGTTGGCTCAGCTTGAGTTTAGAGGGAAAGGTGATTTCAATGAGAAGCACTAAAGGGCTGCTGTGTTTGGGGTGGTAGTGTGAATGGTGTGAGACCCCAGGAAGTGAGACTGGGCTCCTCCTGACCTGGGCCACCCTTCACAGGGCCCACTAGCCCTGAGCCTGGTTTGCCGGCTCACCTCCAAACCATCTCATTATTTCTCAAGTCTCCTTTGCCACCAGTCACGGACAACATGAGTGCTCAAATGCCCCTGTAGGACTGAGTGGACAGGCGTTAAGTCATCTGCTGTTGGCCCTGCTATCTCCCCTCCATCTCCCTCAGCTTGTTTTGATCTCCTTCCAGCTATACTAGAAAGAAAAATTATTGGGAAAATAAATTCTATGAGATCCACCCCAGCTAAAGTTGTTGAGGGAGACTCTGAGGAGACCTAGAAAATTCCACAGAGGCCAACTCCCACCCTGGACTCCAGGTGTTGCTTGCCTCTTGGGGTCTTCAGAGCCTGAGTCCAGTCTTCATCCAGAGCCCTCATCCCAGACCTCACAGAACCTGCTTTCTCCACACTGTCTTCTTCCACCGCTGCATGTTGATTTCCTGCCAAACCATTTCCCTCCTGGCTCCAAACTTGTCAGGAAAGAAATGAAATCAGCACTTGGAGAGCTGGAAGGGGAAAAACAGCTGCTTTTAACAAAATGGGATTGAGGGAGGAGGGGCAGTGCAGCTGGATCTTGGTGGAAAAGAGAGACCGGTGGGGGCATGAAGCTCACAGCAGGAGGGGGAAACTGCCCAGTGGGCCCAGGACGCACCATGAAATAGGCTTCCTAATGGTGTCTTGGGCTGTATTTTTCAGACACAGATACATCTTGTATCCACATTAATCCTCTTTGGACTGTGTATTTTCCTCCACTTTAGAGATGTGGGTACAAAAAATATTTCTCTTTCCTCTTAGCACTCATACAGGAAAAAAAAATAGCACGTGCATTTGGGACACAATAGAGAGTGATGGGGACTATGTCATCAGGGCCACCAGGTAAAATTGTTCAGGTTGGGCAGATTCTGGGTCATCCACTAATTGTGGCTGTGTGGAGATGTCGGCCTCTGATAGCACATCTGATATAGAGATTTGCATTTTTGTGTAAAAAATCATCTGAGATTTATACATTGGCAATTAATTCAGAAACTTTAAGGTGCTTGTGAGTCAGCACAATGTGGGCTAAGCAAATTAGCCCACATGTGGTTGGAACTGGGCTTGCAAATTGGAACTTGAGACCTCCAGTTTATAGGTGAGAGGTGATGGGCCATGGCAGCCTGGAGTGGGCAATGTCCATGCTTCACCCCATCCTTCAGATCACTTTTTACCATCTTGTGTCCCTGACCCCTCTTGGCTCTGAAGTGCTTTTGCTTTCCCAAGTGTGAACCTAGTGCTCCTTGCCTGGAGCCAGAGGTGCCTAAAATTTTATATTCTTCTCCCACACCTGCCATCCTTGGTAAAGGATTAATGGAAGCAGGATTATGGAAATCCAGCTCTTTTGACTTGGGTCAAAATAACCCTCAGTATCCCTCACGCTCCAGAGCTCCCCTAAGCATCAGGCTGAAGCCATCCTCCGTGGGACTTTGCCTGATATTGCTCCTGCCTTGTCCTCCTCCTTACCTTGACCTGCTTCCTTCATTCTCTTTGACATTTCCCCTGGAAGAACATCGCAGGCACATGAACCCTCATCCAGGATCTATCTCCCTTCCAAGGCCAATGGACAACTCCTCCTACATTGGAGAATCACTTTGCCAGAAGCTGGTACAATAGTTGAGAGCCTCATAAAATGTGGCTGTAAAAGGACATTACTTGTCTGAGAATCAACTGAGGATGCTTGGGCCCCTCCTACAGCCTTTCTGCTCTCCCACCTCTCCCCCTCTTCCTTTAGATTTGGGATTACTCCCAAATATTCTTCCTTCCCCATCACCACTTGGCAACAATGCAGACTATGTATATCTGACTCTGCCTCATGCCCAGGGTGTGACTTGACTGTTTAGAAAGAAATATAAGAGTGTCAGTAGGTCCTAACCAGTTGCATAGTGGTTAGTACAAATAACCTAGACTGAAGTCATTTAGCAAAAGGAACCCCCATGCATGGCCACAGGGAGCAGTGCAGAGGTAATCCAGTTATCTTGAAGCTGGGAATTCTGGAACACAGAGATAATCTAGGGAGTGTGCAGGCTTGGAATATGAGGGAAGCCAGCACAGAGAATAAAGCTGATCTACAAAGGAAGGAAGATAAGAGAAGGGAAAGGGAGCCAGAGCCCAAATCTGTTTGTTCTAATATTTGCAACCAAAGCACCCTGGTACTTCCTGGAAAGTGAAGGAAACCAATACAGACATTTTACAGAGCCAGTTACTGCTGTGGACAACTGGGCAACCAAAGCTAGAGATGGCCAACAGGCATCCCAAGGGTCACATGCCTCAGAGTTATCCCAACCAAGGGGAAGCAGCTGGAATATTTTACCCATCAGCTCACATCAGTCACTGAGAAGCACTGCTCTGGTTCACTGGGTCTCAAACTACAATCATCTGGGTTGAGTTTTTGTTTGTTTTTGTTTTTTAAATCCTCATTCCTGGGCTTCACCTCCAGTTAATGAGCCTGGGCACTGGGACTGGTAAAAGCCTCCTGGGGATTCATATGCACAGCATCATCTGGAAGTCCTGGTTTAGCTGATTTCTCAGATCCTTTTGAGCCTCTAAGTTCAGGGCTTCCTTGAACAAGTTCAGCTGAGGATGGAAACCCTGAGAAAATCGTCACTGCAGCTGGAGATAAATCACTCACTGGCTGAGACTGGGGCTGCAGCTAGGGGCAGCCTGAGAAATGACTGTTTTGGCCTCAACTACAATGTTTGTGGTCCCGTGACTATAAAGGAGCTTGATCCATAAACTTTCTTTTTAGAAACAAAAAAATGTCAAGCATATTTTCCGAGACTTAATTTCCTTCCAATGTCCTGAAGAAACCTTCCTAAAAATTTATGCCACATCAACCCCAGTCTCTGGTAATAACATCAAAGACTTACCCACAGTGTGACATTGCTAAAGTAAATAAAACCCTGGGAAGAAGAGAAATAAAACAGCATGAATCTATGCTGGTGGGGTAGATCAGTTGGTTAGAGCATCCTCCCTATAGGCCAAGGTTGTGGGTTCAATCCCCAGTCAGGGTACATACAAAAAGCAACCAATGGATGCATAAATAAGTGGAAAAACAAATCTCTCTCTCTCTCAAATCAGCAAAATAAAAAATAAAAATTACAAAAAAAAAAGAGTATCAATCTAGAAGCCTAACCTCCACTAAGAAGGTGAGAAAGGGAAGCTGGTTGGGAGTGGGGATGCAGAACTCTGAGTTTAAAATTCAGGAAAAGAAGGAAAATACATTAGGATTGCCAGATTAAAAATATTAAAATCCAGGATGCCTAGTTCATTTTGAATTTCGGATGAACAATGAATAATTTTTTAGTGTATAAGTGTGCCCCATGCAATATTTAAGGCATACTTATATTAAATATTGCATGGACATACTTATAAAAAATACTGTTCATTGTCTATCTGAAATTCAAATTGAACTGGACATCCTGGATTTCATCTAGCATCTCTAAAATATAAATAAATTGGTCTCAACTGGTTGGGACACCCTTCTAAGTGTCTGTGTTAAACTGGGTTTCTCACCACTTAACTAGGTGTCTCCAGTCTTATGTGGGCATCCCTGGTTGGTGGAGTGAAAATACCGGATGTGGAAATAGATGAAAAGAGGAGGAGAGAGCGAAGGAAGGGGCTCACGCTTGGAGGGTGATGGGCCCAGCATACCCCACCTGCTTTCCCCCCCCCGCCCCCCGCCCCGTCCCCAACTTCCACCCCGACTCCAGAGAGAGAATCTGTCTTTCCCTCCGTCAGCTGAGGATTTGAGGGAAGGTCTTCGGAAATCGGGGGATCTGCTGCGCTCGACTCTGCAGCGATGGGAAAGGGGACTGAAAGCTTAACCACTCCCAAACCTCTCCCCCACCCATACACACACAGGGCCACCCCTTCCCCATCGCCCTGTTTCCCTGTGCCTACATCTCTCTCCCTTTGCTGCCTCCATCCACCCTCCTCTCTCCCCACCCCGTCTCTCCAAATAAGGGAGCCGGAGGCAGTGGAGTGGTCAGACCAGGATGCCTGTGGGGCTGCTCCCCTTCCCCCAGGCTGAATCCAGCTGCCAGAGAGGCCTCCGGGCGGGAGCGGAGCGGAGCGCAGCTGGAAGCAGCCCAGCCGAACGCGGCGATACTGGGCGCGCCCTGCGAGTGGCCGCGCAGCTCCTCTGGCTCCGTGGCTCCGCCTGCACCCGTGTTGGCCAAGGTCACAGTCGGTGCAACTTTAGCGCCACGTCAAGGTAAGAAGAGGCCTGCCGGGCTGCCAAGAGCTGGGTCCGCTTCTACGCGACTGGTGGTGCTGGAGGTGGAAGATGACGTGGCAGCACGCAGAAGCGGCACATCCTGGGGTTCAGACTTTCAGATCCTAGAAGCTGACCCAAAGAAAATAATCCAGACCAAGAGAGATGTGTCCGGAAATATTCACAGCAGCATAAGGGAAATGATTTAATAAATCTTGGTACATCAGCACAATGGAATGTTTTTTATTTTTTCTGGCGTTCACTAAGTGCCCACTTGCTGACATGCACCCTGCCAGCTACTAAGTACACAAAGGTGGGTATAAGCCAGTCTTCTTTGGGGGGGGGGGGGGACAGTGGGTAGTGTGTGGTGGTGAGGGGTGATCGCAAACAACATGACAGTTAAAAAAGCAGACTCCAGAACCAGCTAGCAGTCTGTCTCATCTGTGAGATGGGGACATCTCAGGGAGAAGTGGAGTCAGTGAGGTGCTGTACCTGGGGCACTTGGCACAGTAGGTGAAGCTCCCAACAGCTACCAGCTATCATTGTTGCTATTACTAGTACTGTAGGGATGTGATAGGTGCTATAAGACAAGGATGTACAGATATAACACAAGCACAGAGCAGGATGTGCAAAGTGCCACTACAGAACAATGTAACAGCTCTGAGAGCACTGAGAATTATGTGTTTAACTCTGCTTAGAGACGTCTCCAAAGGCCCCTAAAACTGATAGCTTAGCTGGGTCTTGAAGGATATATAGAAATTTGCTGTATAGATAAGAAATGAGAAGGCATTTCAGGTAGAAGCAAAAACATTGCCAAAGAGGTGGGGAGAGAAGGGGCAGGATGAATTCCAATTTCCAGCATCTTGTGTTGAAGAAGCAGATTAGCATCCAGGATCATCACTTCTGTGCATCTGTCCTCAGTCACACATGTACCAAGCTGGCCCTCCTGCTCTGACCATCTAGACCTTGGCTCTGTACACTCAGGACCCCACCAGCACAGCCCTCCTTCGTGGCGAGGTCCTCATTCTCTTAGTGACCACCTCTACCCACCCAAGATGCTTTGAGATCAACACCAAAAGGGAAGGTTCTGGGTCTTTATCCTCTTCTTCCCAAAAGGATTCTCAGCCCCTGTGGATATTTGCCCACTCCTTTTGCAGCAACCTTTAAGCTCTTCATATGAAGAGCTAGTAGAAGGAACAAAGATGAGCCGTTTTTTTAATATATTTTATTGATTATGCTATTACAGTTGTCCCATTTTTCCCCTTTGTTCCACTCACCCTGCACACCCCTTCCCACCCACATTTCCCCTCTTTGGTTCATGTCCATGGGTCATATATATGAGTTCTTTGGCTTCTACATTTCCTATACTATTCTTACCCTACCCCTATCTATCTTCTACCTACCGTTTATGGTTCCTATTCCCTGTACCTTTTCCCCCTCTCTCCCCATCCACCCCCCTGATGATAACCCTCCGTGTGATCTCCATTTCTGTGATTCTGTTCCTGTTCTGGTTGTTTGCTTAGTTTGTTTTTGTTTTCATTTTAGGTTCAGTTGTTAATAACTGTGGGTTTGTTGTCATTTTACTGTTCCTATTTTTTATCTTCTTTTTCTTAGATAAGTCCCTTTAACATTTTATATAATAAGAGCTTGGTGATGATGAACTCCTTGAACTTGACCTTATCTGGGAAGCACTTGATCTGCCCTTCCATTCTAAATGATAGCTTTGCTGGATAGAGTAATCTTGGATGTAGGTCCTTGCCTTTCATGACTTGGAATACTTCTTGCCAGCCCCTTCTCGCCTGTAAGGTTTCTTTTGAGAAATCAGCTGACAGTCTGATGGGCATTCCTTTGTAGGTTACTGTCTCCTTTTCTCTTTCTGCTTTTAAGATTCTCTCTTTATCTTTCATCTTGGGTAATGTAATTATGATGTGCCTTGGTGTGTTCCTCCTTGGGTTCAACTTCTTTGGGACTCTCTGAGCTTCCTGGACTCCCTGGAAGTCTATTTCCTTTGCCAAATTGGGGAAGTTCTCCTTCATTATTTGTTCAAATAAGTTTTCACTTTCTTGCTGTTGTTCTTCTCCTTCTGGCACCCCTATGATTCAGATGTTGGGATATTTAAAGACATCCTGGAGGTTCCTAAGCCTCTCTTCATTTTTTTGAATTCTTGTTTCTTCATTGTGTTCTGGTGGAATGTTTTTCTTTCTTCTGGTCCACACCATTGATTTGAGTCCCGTTTTTCTTCCCATCACTGTTGGTTCCCTGTACATTTTCCTTCATTTCACTTAGCATAGCCTTCATTTGTTCATCTAATTTGTGACCAAATTCAACCAATTCTGTGAGCATCCTGATTACCAGAGTTTTGAACTGTGCATCTGATAGGTTGGCTATCTCTTGGTCACGTAGTTGTATTTTTTCTGGAGCTTTGATCTGTTCTTTTATTTTGGCCATTTTTGTTGTCTTGGTGCACCTGTTACGTAGTAAGGGGCGGAGCCTTAGGTGTTCACCAGGGCGGGGCAGCCACATTGCTGCATTTTGACGCTGTTTGTGGGGAAGGGGTCCGAGAGGGAACAATCCTGCTTGCTCCGCTCTCTGCCGATTTTCAGTGACTTTCCCCACTACCCACAGTCAAATTGAGCCCTTCTGGTGCTGACTTCTGAGTGGGTGAGCTTGTGTACGTTCTAGGACCCTATGGGTCTCTCCAACGAACTCTCCTGTGAGGCTGGAAGTTTCTCCCACTGCCACTGCCTCAACCCCCACAGGAGTTTTCAGTCAGAGGCTTTGAGGTTTTATTTCCCCACACTGGAACTCTGGGTTGCGTGGTCTGTTTCACTCCCCAGTTGTTCCTCCCAGTTTATCCACACGTGGGTGTGGGACAGCCTGGTCCACCAGCAGCCACCTCGCCTGATCTGCCAGCCACACCTTGCCCACCCAGGTCCACTAGCCACCACCTCACTGCAAGTCCTCTCTGCCCATCTGCCCATCTCTGCTCCCTCCTACTGGTCTGGGTGAGTGTTTCTTCTTTAACTCCTTGGTTGTCAGACTTCCATACAGTTTGATTTTCTGTCAGTTTTGGTTGTTTTTTGTTTTAAAATTTGTTGTTGTCTTTCTTTTGGTTGTACAAGGAGGCACAGTGTGTCTGCCTATGCCTCCATCTTGGTCGGAAGTCGGATGACCCATTTTTACATCCATTGACCCAGATCCAGGTGAAAAGATCCCAAGTTCTTGCAAGAAGGGATTGTGGTGATAATATTATTCATAATAGTCAGACATGATAATTTCCTCTCCATCAAGCGTCTTATATACACCATCTCTATGAATCACTATTCTTATCCCCTGGTTTTGAGATTTCATCTGAGTTTAGTGATGTGCTCAAGGACACCCAACAAGTAATGGTGAATTCTGAGATTCAAACCTAGGGCTGCCTTACTCTGAGACCACTCTCTCACCACTGGGTCATGCTATTTATAAAACTAAATGGGCCTAGTTAGGGCTTTGATCAAGAGTGGGAGAGAAGTATGGTTCCTGATGTCTTCACTCAGGGGAGTGGTTAGCTGGTGAAGTCGTCACAAGCCCATAAGGGGCCACAGCCACAGACCTGAGTGCCACACATTGAGCGTCTTCTATGCACCAGCCCCGGCCTGCATGTCGTGTCTATATCAGAGGAGTGCCCCACACAAAACCAAAACCATACAAGTTCTTTCAACTGAAGGACTTTAACATAGGGGATTTGTTCTGCAGCCTTTGGAGGAGTCAAACAGGATGGTGAGGTGACCCAGCGTTCAGTAACAACAGGAACTCATTGCTGCCACCACTAGGGCCAGGACAGAAAGGGACAAAGGGAGAAGGTGAATTTACCAGAGGCCATGGTTGGGACACAGTGGAGATGTGGCCCACTGCCAGGGACTTTGTGAACCATGAAGAATTCAGCAACAACAAAAGAAGACAATTTGGAAGCCTTGCAGCTCCGAAGACTTAGCCAGTGTGGGGTCAGGGATCAAAGGCCCTGGGGTAATGATGGAACTGTGTTTCCTTCTCTTGTCGTGTGTCCCCCCCGTTCCGGTTGTAGCCCAAAGAATAAAATTGTAGGTTACAGCCAGGATTCTGGCTGTTGGAACTAAGGTTTTTATTTTCTTTTTTGTGGTTTTCTGTATTTTCCAAATTTTCCTGAAGAAAAATACACATTTTTATTAATGGGGAAGACAGATGATCTTTAGGCAACATTAAACCAGTTGCAGGCTCCAGGCAAAGCCATTAGCAGGGAAAAAAACTTGGGGCAAAAGATGATGACGGAAAGGACTGGCCAACACAGATGGCTTGTCATCATCCTGCACCCTCCTCCCCAGATGGAGACAAAACCAGGAGCCAATAATGTGACATGGTCTAGACACTTCTTCACAAACACACACACACACACACACACACACACCTCACATGCACACATATACACTTACACATGCCACACATAAATGTGTAAATACACACATGCTCTTATACACACCTACCCACACCATACAAACACATATTTGATCACACATGAAACACACACATTCAACACACACATTCTTGGGCACATGTAGACACATGCACATGCACATAAATATGTACATGCATGCATGCCAAATAGAGGTCTCTTGTACCACATACACATACATGTGTGTACATATATCACACCCATATGCACACATGCATACAAATCACACACATATACACACCACACATACAGGCTCATTCTGTTTCACTTTTTAAATGGAACTTAGCAAGTTTTTCCTGGCACAACCATCTCACAAGTGTTTATCTGGCCTCTTCCAGGCAGCCCCCAGTGATACCTCCAAGGAACAGGGAAGATGTCTTCACATTTTAGTCCCAGAACATATGCCACAGGTGAGTTCCACTTCAGGGGTGAGCTTCAGAGAGCATTTGCCTCTGCGCCCATGGCTGGAGGTTCTGCCCATCCTCTTGAGCACCCAGCAGCCCAGCAGCACTCAGGAGCTCTCATTCAGAAGGGCTACTCAGGAGCTCCTTCAGAGTCCACACCCTCCTAAGATACCCCACACTCTAAGAAGTGGCTGCAGTTTGCTGAATCCACATGTGCCTGGAGAAAGCTTGTAAGGTCAAACCCTCCTGGGCTCACAGAAAGGCTTTTGGAGTCAGGACAACTGGGTCAAGCCCCTGCTCCTCTGTGGGCCTGTAATAGAAGGGGCCTCTCAGCTCTGAAGACCCAACAGAGCATGTCCCGTGGGTGCTGCATCAAGGGCTTGTAGCTCATGTTTCAGTCCGAGCCTCCCAGCAGAGAAGAATTCAATTCAGAGGAAGAAGTGCACCTGAAGTCCTCAACTAGCATTATTTATTCCCCGGGCTCTCATAGGCACTGCCACTATAAATATATATGTCACTTGTTCCAGCAGAGATCCCTGGTGGTCCAGTAGGGAGGTGAGGCAGAAGAAACCCCAAGCAGTACATTCCCAACCCCCTCCTGCCCCCACAGGTTAACCACAACCCAGTGGTTTGCAAAACATATCTTCTTATGTTTCCTGGCTGACCCACTGAGCAGCAAGGGGTGTTGGATAGAAGGGGACAGGTGGGAGCTCAGGGCCTCAAGGGAGTCAAGAACAGGAAGGGAGTGGTAGACACTGTACCTGCAGGTGTGGGGACAGGGATTTTGAGCACCAAGATGGGGATCCACTTAAAGTGGGCTAAGATTCCTCTCTGTGTGAGGTAACCTTCCAAAGGGGATGCCCCAGCAGAAGCTGAATTTAGGGTTTTTGTTTCTTCAGAGAAATACCTTGTCCATTACATCACAGGATGGGTGAGGACAAAAAATCAGCTTGAAAGAACTTGAACTTGGCAGAGAGGAATGGGGGAGGGGGATGAGTTTCTGATGGTGCAAGGAGTAAGGAGTGGGCCCACTGCGAAGGAGGTAACTCCCAGGGTGCCCAGCAGTAATGCTGCCCTTTGACCCTGGGTAACAGGCCCTGCAGAGACCCACTCTGGCTCTTCTGGGCCATTTTCCTCCACACAGTGTCAGGAGTTGGTGGGACCAAGGGGACACACCCAGCTAGATAATCCCACATGTCCCCTTCTTCTAGCATAGTCCTGAGGGGTGGCTCAGGGGCCGTGGTCTGCAAGACGTCTACTGAGGTACCTGCAGAAGTCAGGATCCCATTAGAAAAACAGAGACCAGGCCAAGTGGCTCAATAGTGAATTAATACAAGGAGTTACAAAGGTGACAGAAGAGCTGGAAACACAATCAGGGGAAGGTGAAGCAAACCAGAGATCAGAAGCAGCAAGAAACTGCTACTTCTCTAGGACTGGAGAGACAAAGGAAGAGAGGGTATTCTCAGGAACTGGAACCATGGAGGACATAATCATTGCTGGCTGAGAGGGCTGGAGGGAGCCTCACCCTGGCTTCTCCCTTCCTCCCAAGTGCCAGTATCCCACTAGGACTTTCCATTGGTTAAACTCACAGAAAACCAGATGCAGGAGGGTCTGGGAAATGTAGTCCACAGGGCCAGGCCCTGGGAACAGAGAGCAAAGAGGGAAAGATGAAGGATGGATTGATGGCAAATATGAAAAAGATAGGTTCCATTGCCTTAGCTGTAGGATGAAACGGAAGGACATCTTTGAGTCTCTCATGACCCATACAGAAGTGGAAGGAGTGCACAGAACTGTTACTCTGTCCCCATTTGGAGGGAGAGCAGGAGAATGACCTTAGGTGGCACCTCAGGTCACTTGACCTGCAGTCTGGGGGGCCAACATGAATGGATTCTCAACACTGACCTTCCCTGCACAGTGGTTCTTGAGTGGCCCTGCCAGCCAGAGCTGGAATCAGCTCCTGGTTAGCAGGAGTGAACAGTCAGCATTCTAAAAAAATAACAATAATAGCAGCAGTGGTTGATGAAACATCTACTAGTCTAGGCACTAAGCTTCATGCTTATGATGGGCTATTTTATTTAATCTTTTTAACAATCCTCTAAGATAATCCCCAGGGGTATTCCCAGAAAAAAACAGCAAAAATATTATTATGGTAAAAAAAAAAAGTGTGTCACAGGTGTCCACAAATAACTAAACAAAATCAAAGTCCTGAAACTGAAAATGAGAACATCTCAAAAGGTCTGAGTATGTAGTGTGGCTGCTTGAGGTGCAATTAGACCTTTAGATCAACATAATTTTCTATTAAGTGAATAGAACAAAATTAACTTCTGTGTGTATTCTATGTAATGAAGCATGTATCATTACCACAGATGTTTTCATTCAATATTTATCAATTCCACATTGTAAAAGTTTCACATGACATCATTTTTTTAGAGGAAGAAATGGAAGACTAGAGAGGTGGAATAACCTGCCTAGGGTCACATAGCTTATCACTAAGAGACACTGTGTCACTCAGTGATGGAGTGACTGCTAATTAACCCCACATACTATTGACATTTCCCCACCTATTCGGTCAGGTTCAAGGCTCCTTGTTCCTGAGCCAAGGTGAGTAGATGATGTTGAACGTGTATTTTCTGACAGCAACCCAAAGCCAAATATGAACTGGGGCAGGCGCCAGAGTGTGGTGTGGCCTCTGCATTGTGTCAGCACATGAGGGCATTGTGTACCCCTGGTGGTAAAGTGGACAGTCAACTCCCTGGCTCTCCTTGCCTTTCCCTTTAACCAGTAAAAGACCACATCATGAAGGGACTGTGGAGCTCTTTAATCTCCATTGTCGTTTGTAGGTCCAGAGAGATTGGGTGACTTGCCCAAGGTCACACAGCTGGTGAAAGGAGAACCACACACAGCTGCCACATGCAGCTGCAAACCTGTTTCGTGGCCTACTTCCTCTTGAGTTCTCTGGAGTACCACTTTGCTAATACAAAGTTTCGATAGGTCAAACTGAGAGGACAGAACGGCCTGGCTTGTGTTTTTCACACACTCCTTCACATGGTAAGATGAAATTTTACTCTTGAAATGAAAATAAGAATTCATTGTTTGGTTTAAGACATAGCTCTCTCCCTTCCCACCCCAAATATGTTAGAACCTTCTATTCCCACATTCGCAGCAAGTTATTCTGCAGGGCAGTAAAGAGGAATTTGTGAGTTTTCCTGTTCCAAAAGGCAATTAAGTCTTCATTGCTCAGTCCCAGCCCTGTGGCTTCATGGGACAGGCAAAGTAAAAAGAGGAAAGAGCTCATTTTAGCTCAGGTCTGTGTTTGCACAATCCAGGCCTCTTGTCCAACTCTTCTATCAGGGAGCCAGTGTGTCCACACCTTCCAGTTCCTGTAGGATATGTTTAGGGGAGGACTAACACTCTGCCAGAACTGGTGTGCTGCAAGGGTCAGCAGTGCTGATCCCTGGAGCTTTTGCTCAGGCTGAGTAGCTGCAAGAAGCAGGACACTATCTCTACCTCACTCACAGATGAACAATCTGGTCGAAAACTACACTACTTCTAAATGCAAGGATGGTATTCTATCAGTTAGCTTTTGCTGCATAACAAACCACCGCAAAACTTAGTGGTTTAAAACAACCACCATTTATTTAGCTCATGATTCCACAGGTTAAGAGTTTGGTCTGGGAAGATCTTTTGGTCCCAGCTGGGCTCTGTCTCACATCTTTGATCAGCTGCTGGATGTGCTAGACCTGGCTGATCAAGGACAGCTCAGCTGAGATAATGTGCCTCTGCTCTATGTGGCCTCTCATTCTCAGCAGGGTAGCCTGGGCTTTATATATCTGGCAGGACCCTAAGACAAGTGCAGAGGTACTTAAGGCCTCTTGAGGGCCAGGCTTAGAATGGTCATAAAGTCACCTCCATCATAATCCAATAGCTAAGTCAAGTCACAAGGCCAGGCCGAATTCAAGGACTGGGAAATTGGACCCAGATCTTATTGGAGAAGCTACAAAGTCACTTTACAAAGGGGAAGTGATATAGGGAGGACAGAAGGACTGTCACCATGTTCCCAAATGATCTTCCCCTGATATCCATTCTAACTTCTTCTAGGAACAAAGTAGGGGCTCCAGGAAAAAAATCAGTCAAACAAACAAACAAATAAAAAGTTTGAATCAAAATAATTCATCCAAATGAGGATTCAGAGTCACCAACTGAGTGCCAACCTTAAATGTAACCAGTGGTCAGACCTGTACGCTGTGGTGAGCTAGAGCCCATGAGCACTGGTTCACAAGAAGCAACTGTTAAATATTTAAGAAGTTTTTGGGCCCACTATTAAGCCATCATAGCTTGAAGTTGGTCACAGTATTTATACCATGGGAATTGGCAAGCACTACCAATCAGAAAGCTTTTTCTCCCAAAGAGCTGGTTTATAGCACATCACTTCCCTTAGGACAAAACAAACACTTTTTCTTGCAATCTAAGGGGTAAGGTGAACAGATACAGAGGGAAAGATTATAACACACTGATAAAAACTTGCTGAACACAGTACAAGAAATAAACTGAGAGACAGGAGATTTAGAAGAAAGGGAACTGGTAGTTCCTGGGGAGGTGGAGATTAGGTGAGACATTGTGGAGGAGGTAACCTTTTAGCTGGGCCTTGAAGGATCAGTGAAGACTGCCATGGCCAGAGGTAAGGCCGCAGCCTGAGTGGACAGGACAGGCAAAGGCAGAGAGTGGGGCTAAGGCCACGAGTGTTTGTTTAGTATCAGGCTTCCAGTGACAGAAAACCCCAAACAACAGAAGTTTACTTCTCTCACCGTCACAATCTTGGGAAGACACAGGTACCCAACTCTGTCCTTTCTCTAGCCCTTCACCCCACCCTGCATTCTAGAATCGCAGAGAACAGCTGCAGGATCTTCTCCCTCTCTCCCTTTCTTGGGAGAAGCGAGTCATCCAAGGGCCATTGACGAGACATGCAGCTTCCCCCTTCACTGGCTTTGTGAGCCTGGGCAAGTTGCTTAATCTTTCTGAATCCTGGTTTTTAATTCAGTAAAATAGAGAAAGAGTAAAACACAGGGTCACAAGGATTCAAGGGGTGAGACCTGTGCAGAATTTCACACGGTGGAGAAGTAGAGTGTGTGTATGTGTGTATGTGTGTATAAGAGAGGGAGAGATACACAGAGTTAGTTCTTCCCTTCTTCCCAGGCCCCAGCCAACCCCCTCTTGGGCTCTCTCTATCTGCTCTGAAGATCGAAGCACCCTCCTTCCCAGGCTCGGGTGGGTGGAAAGCTGTTATGGGAGAGGGCCCTAGTGGCCTGACCTTGTGGAGTTTGGTTGTACGTGGGCAGCTGTGCTGAACCTTGACCACATCAGACCAGCTTTGCTGAGGTAGCCACTTCAAACAAAGGGTATACGGGAATGCCAGTTCCATCCCCCAGCCATCCACCCTCACCTGTAGTGTGCATCCCCAGGAGTGGACTGCCAGCCACACCTGCCTGGAGAGGCCTCTTTGGAAAAGAGTGCTGACCCCTCCAGGGCCAAGAGGTAGGGCTGCTTAGTTGTCAAAGGCCCCAGTAAAAGCAGGGAAGGGTGAAGGCAGGAAGTCCTCTGGGTCAGTGATCCAAGCAAATATTTGGCAGATCAATGCTCAAGGCTGACCTTGACAGTTCATCACTTGGGTCATCATGCAGTGGCTTCTGGCCACTCTGCTCTGCACCTCTCCTCACTGCATCCTCAGGGACGTTTATTTCTGGCTGCAGTCAGGGGCCCATCCAGCCTCCCAGCTCCTGTCCTAGAGCTCCTTGCCCTGCCCACCTAATCCCAGGTGATCCAAGGACAAATCATTTTCTCCCCCAGAATGAGTGACTAGAGAAGGCAAGCATCAGCACCATGCAGTGTCCCTCCTGGTAAAAAGACCAGTTTGATCTCTCCCCCAAACCATCCAGATACACACTCCAACCTCCTCCAGCTGGCAAAGCTGTTCCTCTCCCCAACCCCTATGGGAGAGTCTCAGAGAGAGGAGAAGGAGCTGCACCCACATCTTGGCTGCTGCTGAAGAGGGAGTCCTGTACTTTCTCAGAAAGCTGCTGAGCACTGCCCAGAGCCAAGAGCCAAGAGCACAGTGCTGCCTCTCAGAGCGCTTTGTTCCACTTACTGGAGGGCTAAAAATATACTGGCACTGCCAAAGGCAGTCTTCGAGAGCCCAGGGGAACCAGCAGTGGAGAAGAGTTATCCTAGCACCTGGCACAATTAAAAGGAGAAACGTACTCCCCCCTTCAACACAGAATTAGCCATCCTCCAAGGCCCCTTGCTCCTTTTGTCTCCAAGACTCTCCCTCTTTCCTTCTCATGAATGTGTGGGCTTGCCTGCATCCCTGCTCTGTCCTTGCCTCCTTCTCTCTCCCTAGCCTGGACCATCTTCATCTCTGGGTGGAGCCTGGGCTGCCTACATAATTGTACTTTTACACATGTCCAAAGAGCAGCTCTCCTGCAAAATACCCAGGAAGCTTCAAATCCCTCTAGCAAAGCCACAATTAGCAACAAAGCTTAAAGTGAAAATCCCCTTAGTGGGCAATAACCCAGTGGCTTAAACTCAAGAATCATGTATTGATACCCTGCCTCAATCAACCTAAATCTTTTTAGGACCTTGGCATTTTTGAGAACCTAATGAAGGCTATGGACCCAGAAAATTGCTCATAACCAGTTTTCTCCAAGCAATTTTAGGGAATTTATGGACAGTACAAGCCCCATCCAGGACCCCACACACACATGCAAAAATGAGGAGCCCTTGGTGTCCTAGAGGCCAGGAATCAAACTAAATCCTGGGACAGACAGACAACCAACCAGAGGACAGACCTGCAATCAGCACTATGAGTGTTGAACTAAGTGGGAAGAGGAGCCAGCCTATAACCAGAGTGTAGAGGAGAAGAGGATTTGAGTGAGGTTTTGAACATGAACATGATTTTACTGGAAAGACAATGTAGGGTTAGAGAGTTTAGGTACAGGATTTGTGTTCATAACAGGGCATGGGAAAAAAAATACTTGCTTGAGCAGGGACGGCCTGAGGATTTACACAGCATATACAGAGCAGATGAATTGGCTATTGCTGCATGAGAGACAACCACAGACTCAAAGGCTTAAACCAGCACATACCTCTGAGTGTCTGTGGGTCAGGCGTGAGCACGGCTCTGCTTGTTTCTCAGCTCACTAGGTGCAAACAGTGTTGGCTGGGGCTGTGATCCCATCTGAGGCTTAATGAGGGAAATTCTGTTTCTAGTTCATTCAGGTGGTTGTCAGAGTTCATTTCCTTGTGACTCCAGGACTAAGCCCCAAATTCGTACAGGTCAAGGTTGGAGGCTGCCTTTGGCTCCCAAAGCTCCCCAGTCCCACAGGTTGCCTGCCTCCTGGCCCTCTCCACAGGCAGTTCACAACATGGTGGTGGGCTTTTTCAAGGTCAACAGGAGAATCTCTCTCAATAAAGTTGGCTAAGACAGAATCTTATAGAAGGTAACCTTTGCCCCTTTGCCATATTTCTTTGGCTAGTAGCCAGTAACAGCACTTAAGGAGAGGGATTACACAGAGGGTAACAATGAAGGGTGGAGACCATAAGCCATCTTAGCATTCTTCCCACCCCAGTAAGACTTAGCTGGAAAAAATAATTGTAAAGGCCCTTACAGGCTATAGTTAGGACTTTATCCTGTGGGAGACAGGAAGCCACTGAAAGGGGACAGAGGGGGAAGGATAAGAGTGGAAGCAAAGAGGTCCTTGCCATTTGAAGGTGACTGCCAAGGTTTGGGGGAAGAGAATAAGAGGCTGTCCATGGGGATGACCTTCATTATCTCCTGGTCTCTACTGTTAGCAGATCAGTAAGGCTCTCCCTGTGTACCTGACATAAAACAACGACCATTTGTCATATGCAGTGTTGGCCTATTTATTTTCTTGTTGTCTTTCTTCCCCTTGTAGAACGTAAGGACTGTTTGGCTTACTACTGTAGCTCCAGTCACCACAATAGATCCTGGGGTGCCCACGCAACAAACACTTGCTAACTAAAAGAATAAATGAATGAATGAATGCAAGAATGAATGGGTTCAAAGTTATTGTGGCAATAGACTTGCTAGAACTTCATATAATTAGAATGTGGCTGTGGAAGAAGGATGCATTAGTGATGCTCTAAGGTTTCTGTCTTGATTGATTGCATGGTGATTCTCAGGGCCATGGGAAAACTGAGCAAAATTGGAGGTAGACACCAAGTTTAACTTTGGGCTAGAGTAATGGTCCCCAACCTTTTTGGCACCAGGGACCAGTTTCATGGAAGACGATTTTTCCAAAGACCGTTTTGGGGGGATGGTTTCAGGATGATTCAAGCACATTACATTTATTGTGCCCTTTATTTCTATTATTATAACATTGTAATATCTAATGAAATTATTATACAACTCACCACATGCTAGGGTTAGCAGGTGGCCTAACCAAAACTGTGACTGAGACCTAAGTGTGCAGTGTGAGAAAGAGACATGGACAGAAATGGTAAATAAAATAATGGGCAGGCCATGCATGGATTAAAATAAGCATCAGATTCTGACTTAAAGCCTGCCACCAGATGCACCTGTACAATTGAAGTCAGCAACTGACTTGCCCCTATAAAGCCTGCCATCAGGTGCAGCTTAATTGTCACTTACCCCTCACTGATAGGGTTTTGATATAACTCTGCAAGCAATTGATTTAGTATGGTTTCTGTGCAGTCAAACCTCTCTGCTAATGATAATCTGTATTTGCAGCTGCTTCCCAGCTAGAAATACCACCTCAGCTCCACCTCAGATCATCAGACATTAGATTCTCATAAGAAGCACACAACCTAGATCTCTTGCATGCACAGTTCACAGTAGAGCTCACACTCTTATGAGAGTCTAATGTCACCCCTGATCTGACAGGTGGTGGAGCTCAGGTGGTAATGCAAGCAATGGAAAGCAGATGTAAATACAGATGAAGCTTCACTTGCTTGCCCGTTGCTCACCTCTTCCTGTGCGGCCCAGTTCCTAACAGGTGCCAGTCCATGGCCTGGGGATTGGGGACTCCTGGTCCAGAGGATCCAAGATGGTTGGAGATCAGCCATTTTGGGAAATCTAGTGGCAATTTAGAAATGTGAGATTCAGGGCTCATGAGAGAAGTAGGAAACAGGAAATAGATTCTATAATCAAGGGACAGGTAAAGTCACAGATTTCAATGAGAGGAGAGAACCAAGGATGCACCCTGGGAAGAAGGAGCCAGTCTGAGAGGTAGAATAAGATGTGGCATGCCAAAGAAAGACTTCCAAAAAGGCAGGCATATCATGATCAATGACAGAAAGAGGCCAAGCAAACAAGATGAGAACCGAAAGGGTTTGGTGATTAGGGGTTTCCAGTGACCATGTGAGAGCAATCTCAGAGGAGTGGAGGTTTCCAGGTCGATGGAAGAGTGAACGTCACTCTTTGAAGAAGAGATGTGGGATAATACTTAGAACAGATTTGATAGTGAGGAAGGAAGGTAGGGGAAAGGGGATGAATCCAAGAATAGGTGAAAAAGATTCTGGGATGTACAAAAGTTGCTGGCGTAAAAGCACAGACTTAGCAAACTCACCTGAATATTCCCCTCCCACTTTGCCCCAACCAACCCCCACCACCAGTGGGACATAGAGCAGGCACATGTAGAGCTGAAGAAAGAAGAGACTTGGGCAGAGAACACATCTGGGTCCCCTGAGCTTGGGCTTGTCCTAACTGTCAAGAGAAGCTTAACAGGGAATAGTCAGTGTGAGTTAGTGGAGCTCTGAGGCTCCTGGATTGTACATGGGGAAGCCTGGATCTCATCTTTTTCTCCAGGGCTAGACTCCATTAGAACCCTGTGGCAGATGGCATTTTCCAAAAATGACCACAACAGTATCTCCCATCCCATGTGCCCTTCTACAATGTGACTTCAGTACTCTCCCATCAACAGGTGAGTGTGTCCCTTCACCTTGAACCTAGCGGGTCTTGAGTACCTCAACTAGCAGAATCCAGCATAAACTATGTTGGGTGACCTCATAGCTGGAACTCATGGTTGGATAGAGTTATGAAACTTCCCTAGGTTTCTCTCTCTTGGAACATGTGTTTTTGAAGCCCTGAACCACTGTGTAATAAGTCCAGTTATCCTAAAGCCACCACAAAGAATGACTCCGAACCTCAGCTGAGCTCCCACTCACACCTCTTGTGGGCATAGGTCACCTGTCCAGCTCCCAGATCCCCACCCACTCCACTCCAGGAAACATGGAAAATCCAGAGACCATCCCAGGCCCAGCTGCAGTCCAGGAAGAGGCTGGGCAGACTGCCCAGAATTACACAAAATGGACTTTGAGCTTGATTGCCCAAGCTGGACTAACACCCCCACCTTCTTAGGAAGGGCTCTCTTTCTGGAACCAAGGCCACAGCCTCTCGTGAAAGCCAGATGTTTACTGGCAGGGCAAGACAGCTGGGATAGGAGGGGCCTGGGGGTAGATCAGGCACATCCCTGACACCCTCCCCAGCCTCAGTCAGGAGAGGGGAAGGAGACCCTCACATGCAGGGAAGAACGTCATTCTTGTTGCAGGCAGCCCAGCTGCTTCTGAAGATGGGTCTCTGAGGCATCTGGAACATGTCTCCGCATCCAAGTGTCTAGCACTGAGGTGAATAGAGTTTGGGGAGCACAAAGAGAATTCCTTAAATCAAAACTGATATGTAAAAATTAGAAAAAATTGTTTCATATCCTGTATTTGCACTAAGGTAGATGTAACCTTTACACCTGCAGCATAAGATAAGATTTGATTTATTATTTAAATTGCTTGATTCTCAGTTATCCATTCTTTCATAAATATCCATTGAGCATCTACTATGTGCCAAGCACCATAAGAAAAGACATATTTCCATAAATAGCATATATGTGAGAATACACAAAGGATATCTCTAGAATAGTGGTTCTCAACCAGGGCCCTCAGGGACATTTATCAATGTCTGGAGACACTTTTAGAATCTACTGAGTGCAGGGCCAGGGTTGCTGCTAAATATCCTAATGTACACAGGACAGCCCCATAGCATAGGATTATTTGATCTGAAATGTCATTAGTGCTGAGATTGAGAAATCCTGGTCCAGAAGGATATACAAGAAACAGGTAAATGGTGGTTACCTGTGGGGAAGGAAGAGGCAGACCAGGATACACATTACGTACTGTGTGCCCTGTTGAACCATTTTGTATTGAACTTCTTTTTTTACTTTAAGATTTTATCTATTTATTTTTACAAAGAGGGGAGGGAGAAAGAAAGAGAGGGAAAGAAACATCGATGTGCAAGAGAAACAGTGAGCAGCTGCCTCTCCCACACCCCAACGGAGCACCTGGTCCGCAACCCAAGCATCAAACCAGTGACCTTTTGGTTCTCAGGCTGATGCTCAGTCCACTGAGCCACACCAGCCTGGGCTGTATTGAACTTCTTAATGAGTACATGTGTTACTTTTTTTTTTAAAGAATAATTGTGTCTTGAGTTAGCCATAATTATTTTTTGGTAGTCTTCTCCTGAATGTTGGGGCAAAGAAATTTGAAGAAGAGGGAAAATCAGGGACTTCACAGTAACAGGTGCCTATAGCCCGTGAATCCATTTAGCATCCTTTAGACCAGGATTTCTCAACTGTGGCACCACTGACATTATGGACCAGATCATTTTTTTTCTTGGGGCTGTCCTTGGGGCATTATAGGATGTTTAGCAGCATCCCTGGCATTTACCCAATTGATGCCAATAGCACCCTTCCCCCAGTCATGAGAATCAAAAATATTTCCAGGTATTTCCAAATGTCCCAAGGGGGCAAAATCACCCCTGGTTGGGAACCATTATGCTAGACCTACTCTGTGCAAATCTAAACCCAAAGGAGGTCTCATTCACTGACCTCTAGAATTTAACAGTCTAGCTGAATCCTCAACTAGACATGTAACCATGTAAATGAGTCCAAGGACATGGACAGAGAAGACAGTACATGGAGCAAGGGGTAGGGGTTGTCAAGCCACCTTCCAGAAGTGTTGCATATGGATCCCTGAGTGTAAAGAGGGACCCTGGGGCTCCTCTGAACCATCCACCCATTTCACAGAGGAGGAAATAGAGCAAAGGGGTGATATGTCCAAAATCACAGTGAATGATGGCCAAGTGAAACTTGGGTGACTCTATTCCCTGTAGCATTCCTGGATGTCCCCTGGGGACCTTCCTTGTCCTTCATCCACTTCCTGGCTCCATGGGCACCCAGAGTCCCCTGGTCTTCCCGCCTTCGAAAGTGGATCACCTATGGTGGTGCATGACTAGAATCATGTTTTCTGCATCACCCTGTCTTTCTAGATAATACAGCAGTGGGCTCCAGTGGGAACTGGCTTGTGTGTGGGCACATAGGGGCTGGGGAACCGCACCAGCTGCTGGGCACAGCAGACCCAGAAAATGCCCACCATTGCTCTGGCCATGACCCCTTCTGCAGCCACCGGCAGCTGGGACCTGGAGAAACCCAGTTTACAAAACTCCCTGACTTTTCCACGGAAGAGAGCAGAAAGGAGAAATGGCATGAGAATCAAAACCCAACTTGTAAACCCTGTCCAGATAGCTCAGTTGCTTAAAATATTGTCCCAATATACCAAAGTTGCAGGTTCAATTTCTGGTCTGGGCACATACAGAAAGCAATCACTGAATGTGTAAATGAGTGGAACAAGTCAAGGTTTTTGCTCTCTCTCTCTCTTATTCCCTTCTTCTCACTCTCTAAAATAAAATAAAGAAAAATAAAATAAAATAAAATAAAATCCAAACTTGTTTCAGCTCCTTGGGGAAGGCAAGTCAGGGTGAGCCCATCCTTAAAGAATAAAGTCAACCACGCCATTCTGTCCCTTCTTTCCTTCTGGTGTAAAAAGCAGGTTGCTCTCCCTATGGTTAAAAACCCACACTTTCAAGCCAGACTGCCTGGGCTTGGAACCCTATTCTGCCACTTTCTGGCTGTATGATCTCAGACAACTTGTTTAACCTCTCTGAGCCCAAGTAACTACATCAATAAAATAGATATAATAACAGTGACCTCTTCATAGTGTCATTAGAGTCAGCTGAGGTAAAACATGTAATGTTGTTAACACAGTGACCAGCACATGGTAACTACAAGTTACATGATTTCTGCTGCCATTATTTTATTACTAATCATAAATATGACAGTAAATACCCTACTATGGCTCATGAGCTGATAAGTAGAGTCAGACACAAATTTTCACAAACGAATTCTAGTTTGGGAACAAAAGGGTTGGAAAACTAATTGGAAATTTCTGCTCATCTGTATAACAGCCCCCTCTAATTCCATAATGGAAAATAAAAAAATCTTCTAAAAGCACATTTGAATGGTTTTTTAGCTCATCTGAACAGCTAAGACACGATTACCCCGTTCTTGGTTTCGGCTGTTTTCCAGCTGTGGTGTTTTTCTCGTTGATCAGAGAGAAATCCCCAAGGTCTGGCAAAGGAAGCTTTTAATTGCTCTGGATGAACCGATTTTTGGCTTAGCTGCTCAAGCATATAATTGAGTGAGAGAGAGAGAGAGAATGAATCACTTTGAGATTGCTTTGAGATAAATATATAGTCAGACCTCCCCCTTCCTGATCAGATCTAAAAGATCTCTGGCTGGGCTCCCGCAAGCCCTGGGGAAAGAGCACAAATCAGGAACTGCATTTTCCTGATCTTCTCAAAATAATTAGAGTGATAATAGCAACCATTGTCCTTTATCAGATGTGTTTACTATAGGCTGGATTTCTTAAAAAGCAGAACCTGAGACAGGCATTCTAGTCAACCTATTTTTTTGCAGGGGACCCTCAAGGCACCAAAGTTGAATGGGAAAATGCGACAGAGAATGGAAGTCAGCCAATAAAGGGTGTGTTATTGAGCAGGTTACCAGTGGGCAACTGGAGCTTAATCCCCCTGGGAACTGTGGATGCCAGTGCAAACCACACTTCAGCATCATTTCCTTGAAGGGATGAGAGATGAAGGAGTTGGAGAACTTACTTACACCCGTAGCCCATCAGTCACTGGGTGATGGCTGTTGCTGGGGTATTAATGCCCTGGCATTTGCAGCCATTCCCAATGTAGGTATCCAGAGTCACAAGAAATAGCTGTCAGCAGAGGGACCTTCTGGAAAGGGGGTGTTTGGGAAAGGGAGGCACCAACAGCACCCAAATAAAAAACTAAAAATATAAGTTAACCATTTCCCCACTCAAAAGATCCAAGGATGTGTGACTCAATTGAATATATAATCTTTGTTAAAGTACATGAAATATCCAAACATCTAACAATTAATTTATTACCTGCCCTGCCTGCCTACAGTCACATATCACATGTACTGACATGTTAATTTAGAAAAGTTGCTTTCTTCACCCTCATTCCACAAGTCAATTTCATGAAGCTTCTTCCAACTCATCTTTGCACTCAGGGTCTTTGCTATCATCAGAGCCATCTTTTGAATCATCAGAGTTTTCCGAACGCAATTTCTTCCTTCCCTCCATCTCTGTTCTTGGTGATGAAGCGTTTTTGGAATCTGGAAGATGCTTTCAATGGAATTTTTATCCCAAGCCTGGAGTACCTATTTGCATAACATTAGGGCAGCTGGTTGTTCCATTCATTCCGGAGCTGTCTATGCATAGTTTCCATAATGTAACCACTGACTATGGATTTCTTAAGTGTCCTTATATAACTTGTTCACCATACACCTGGGAATCAGTTCCAAATTTGGGTTAAATTTCCTAGCCTTTTAGCAATTCCTTCAGATGACCACCATCGGAGGTTGTTTCAGGTAACACATCTCATCCAAACAATCACTTGGTTGGTCAATATAAAGTAATTGAGAGCACCCCATGACAAAAAAGACTATGTGTGGTCTTTCTTGAAAATAAAGAGCCTCTATCCCAGGCATCATCTGGGGAGTGGGAAACAGCACCATGTATGAAACCATAATGGTTTTGGTGGTTGCATGCATAAACTCATCTAATCCTCACAACAACACCATGAGGTAAGTTCTCCTATCATTCCCATTTTACAGATGGAGAACTAAGGCTCTGAGCAGCTCAAGGAGCAATAGAGTGACGGGGGTGGATGTGACTCCAGAATGTGCACACCCTCCCTCTCAGGACACTGCCATCCCTGACAGGTGAGGGCTGCGACGTGGGCATAGCTGGTAGGCTCCCTTGCCAATCAGGAAACTCTGGGGGCAGAAAAGCCCCAGGTGATCCAGAAGTGTGGTGGGGTTCTCTCTCTACTCCCTGGCTTTCCTGACTAAGGAAGCAAGGCACAAACTCCACCATTTCAGCTGAAAACTTTTAGGAGGAAGTGCAAGGAAGGAGCTTTTTGAACTCAGGTATCTGGAGCTGTTTCCAAACATGAGGAGACCATTTCAGATGATCAGGCAAATGTCTACAAGAGTTTCGAATACCAGACAAAACAGGAAAACCTTTACTCTGCCAAATACGTAGGCTATTTGCTGATTGATAGAGCTGAAAAACTAGAGAGAATGGTAGCAAGAGCTGGAATTCAACAAGGTATCATAGGAAGACTATGGGCTTTGGAGCCCAGCAAGTCTAAATTCTCCTACTTCTTGTGTTCTCAGCCTCAGCTTCACCATCTGTAAGATGGGTACTACCTCCTACCTCAAAGAACCAGATGAACATTAAGTAGATACAGCAGCATATACCAGTCAGAACTCAGCAGTGTTAATTCCCTTCCCCAGCATCTCAACCAACAACTCTTTGGATACCTACTCGGTGCCACACACAGTAGGAAACTAAAGGATGAGAGAAAAAGAAAGATTCATTGCCTGATCCAATTGGAGAGAAAGACAAAAGCAAACACACACACACACACACACACACACAAACAATACTAATAGTCCCACATACACTTTATATGTACGTGCTATCTTTGGGATAGGTCTTATTATAGTCATCATCATTTTACAGATAAAGAAACCAAGTCTCTGAGAAGTGAAGGAACTTGCCCAAGGTCACATAGGAAGTGGCAGTGGGGTAATTTGAACCTGGATCTGACTGGAAACAGAAGAGAGAAAGGGGGATAGTGAGGGCTGCCAAGGGGCTGCAATGGGCAGACTGGTCTCTCTGGCATTGGTCAATGTGCCTGGGTGGAGAAGAGAAAGCCACCCCACAGGAATGGAGAGCTGGACACATGGCTTCCTGCCCTTGCCTGGCAGGGGCACCTCTGTCAAACCCCAAAGGCCTCCACCTGGTGAACAGATGACTGCCTGTCTACCAGAACCTCTCCTCACCCCTACTGGGGACCCCCTAGGTCAGGCCTGGTGCCCCCAGCCATATACAGGAACACTCTTGTCTTCCTATGCTGGGTTCTTCAGCAAGTCCAATGGTCACACTTGTATCTCTGGGTCTGAGGTGGAATTTCCTGCCTTCTGGAAATTGGGATGTGAGTGAGTTGAAAGAAGAGGAAGAAACAGGAGAGGGAGGATGGAGTCTCAGCAAAGAGAAAACGGAGATCTGTTTTCCCCCAAAAGACCTGTGATAGGGGACACTTTGCAGCCATTACAGCTGAGTTCACAAAGTTGTGGGCACCCCAGGGTGAGGGAATACAGGGGACTTGCTGGAAGGTTGCCTTTGACCTTTCACTCACATCTCTTCACAGCTGTGATGTGCAGCGAGTTTCAAGGGCAGGGTTTCATTTTGCAAATGGATCCTCAGAAAAATGTGCCTCCAGCTCCCTGTGACCAGCCACGTCAGCAAAGCATACCACGGAAGAGAAGTCTGCTGCCAACAAAGCTGGAAGCAGCCCAGGAGCCAAATGCTACCCAGGATGCTGTTTCAAATCAGCTGCTGCCTGCTCCCTCCCACTGGTGACAATAACCAGATTTGAGGGTAAGCAGGCATGCCCCATTTCATGAACATTTCATGAACAAAGCATACCATGAGACTGGGCCCATCTTCCAGGCCCCACAGAACCTCCAGTGCATGCAGCTCAGTGACCTCAAGAGGAAAATGAGATGATTTGCTCCAGGTGGCTTCTGTGACCCGCCCAGCGCAGACATTTTCTAATTCCATATTTTTCATCAGCCTCTTTCATAATGTCTCCAAAGTCTTGTGGACTGGGCCCCTCAGTGATCCCCTAACTTTCTAAACAAGGAACATGTGTATTTTGTGGAGATAGTATTTATAGAAGGTACAATTTAGTCTCAGGAAAAGACTGGTAGACAGTTGTCACCTTTTGGCAGCTCCTTCCTGGTTTGGAAGGATGTACTCCCACTGTGTGGATCTTGGTGGGTGATAGGTCCCTGCTTCCTAGTCCAAAAGACCAAGATAAGGGCATCAGCCTTGACCTAGACAACTGGAGCACCTTGCGCACGACTTCAAACATTGAGTGAGAGATGAAAACACTCAGGAACCAGCTAGCACTCGTTTCATGGCCATAGCGGTTAGTAGCTAAAGCAGTGGCTAGGGGTTACCAGCAGCGATGTCCTGCAATGAGTGTCCAGAGGTGGTTTCCACGCTGGCCCATCCTGTGCCTTTGCCTATAGTCCTACCATAGACCACACGTGGCTCTAGTCCCTTTTCTAAGACCACAGCTCTCTTGTACATTCTACAAGCCAATGATCCCCCAATGGCTTTTTTTTTTCCATTCAAGAGTTAAATAATGTCAAAGAATAATTTGGGGGGGGGGGGTAAACTTATGCCTCATCAAAATACACAGATTAGCCCTGGCTGGTGTGGCTCAGTGAATTGAGCACCGGCCTAAAAACCAAAAGGTTGCTGGTTCAATTCCCAGTCAGGGCACATGCCTGGGTTGTGGGCCAGGTCCCTGGTTGGAGGCTATGACAGGGTACAGTTGATGTATCTCTCACACATCAATGTTTCTCTGCCTCTCTTTCTCCCTCCCTTCCCATGTCTCTAAAAATAAATTAATAAAATCCTTAAAATATATATACAAATTTTATTTAACACATTCACTAATGAGGGAACCAGTTGAGGTGTTCTAAGAGGTTTAAAGGAGAATTCCAAGAACCAAATACATCTAGGTCATAGGTGGCAAACACAAGGCCCACAGGCTGAGTCCAGCCCTCTACCTTGTTTTATCTGCCCAGCATCTTGTTTCTACCTTGCAGCAGCACCCAGCTCTCGCTTAACTGTTAGGGAATAGTTACATTTATACAGTCCTGAAATTACATTCAGCCCTTTGAAGGCAACTGTGAGGCTGATGTGGCCCCTGGTGAAAAGGAGTTTGACATCCCTGATCTAGGTGATCAGAATGCTGAAATGACTTTACACATGAGCAGGAAAAAGTCTATCCAAAGGTCAATAATCAGTTGAATTCCATTGGACACAATTAATTTGCATTTCTATGAACATAAATCTCCAACATTATTATCAGTTTTTTATGACTTACAAAGATGTAAAGTAGCTCAAAGACCATGAAAGGCAAAGGTAATCTGGAAGGAAGGGTACTGTAGACAGGACACTCAGTGATCTTTTTATTTCTCTTGTCTTTTTGTAGGTCTTTCACTAATTTTTCCTGACAACAATATAGGAGATTACCAAATGGATAGAAGAAACAATAAAGGCTACACTCAGATGATTTTTTTTTATATTTTAT
>VMDR010010934.1:0-29604 GCA_007922815.1 Macrotus californicus
GTAATGACCTTTGTTTGGGCAATTACATTTATTCAGTTTCTGCATCAAGTTATAGCAATTTCGATGATGTCTTTTATCACCAAGTGCAACGATTTTCAACCAGTGAGCCACAAGAATTTTTAAAACACGCAATACCCGACTGTTAAGTCAGGGGCACTGACCTCTGTTTTCTTAGACTGTCAGATAAAACAATGACAACAGCCAACTCAACAGTAGCCGTCCAGTGTGAATGAATCAAAATTACACCTATTTTTTGTCAGATTGGTAAAAAATATACTTTTTGATGTGTGGCAGAATTTTAGTAATTAGTTCGTACGTGCCATGACATGAAAAAGGTTGAAATCACTGATCTAGTGCTAATATAGTTTCCATTGATCAGGACATGTTTATTAAGTGCCTGTTAATGCATTTTTGGTTGCGGAACAAGTCCTGGGATGCAAGCTGTGATGTCATTTATGAAACAGGTCTGTGGCTGGCTCAGCTGCTCGGCTGCCTTTCACAGTCTCATAGACTAACCCTTTTCTCCCTAGACAGACACATATAAATATTTCTCCTGAGCATGCAGCGTTGTGGCATAAGGAGCTTGAGACTGATCTTTCGGGTTAGACCTATAATCACCCCCTAAAGATAATGTGGATATACTGCAACATTAGCAGAAGACTGTATTTTTCCTATGTGATGGGACATTTTATCCGATAAACGTATTTATAATCTTCTGCTGGAATGTACCCATACTGGGGATTTGGCCTGCAACCCAGACAATGTTCCCTGACTGGGAATCGAACCGGCGACCCTTTGGTTCACAGACCGGCACTCAGTCCACTGAGCCATGCCAGCCAGGGCTATCTGTTTTTCTTTAATTGCAGATGCAGGGCAATGATTTTTGAAATGTTTAGAGCTAAACTGAGATATTTCTAAAATATAAACCTCAGCAACCTCCCTTCTCCCAGCCAGAAAGAGGGAGGACATTTGTCATAAAAGCTGTCTTCTCTCTGCTTTGAGACACACACACACACACACTCTCTCTCTCTTTCTCTCTCTCTCTCTCTTGACTGCACTCACAGGCCTGCATGGTGCACAGATAAATCACCTCTTTTTCTTTTGGTCTGAAAGGCTCTCCGTCTACATACCAAGACCTACAGGGGTTCAGTGTCTGACAAGATCTGGAGTAGACATACCTTTCTGCTGTAGTAGGTAGAGGTGGCAGATTTCTTCCTGTGAAGACCCTTGGCTATTGCACTAACTTACTGATTTTATTTCTTGGCAGATTAGCTGTGGTATTGTTATAAAAAAACATATAAAAGTGTGTGTATATATAGCTTTAAAATGTCTGCAGTATATGGTATTTCAGAAAATGAAACTATTTTTTTTATCTCTTAGGGGAAAGGGTAGTGGCCTTTGCTGCTGTAGAAGGAATTTTCTTCTCGGGATCATTTGCTGCTATATTCTGGTTAAAGAAAAGAGGTCTCATGCCTGGACTCACCTTTTCCAATGAACTCATCAGCAGAGATGAAGTAAGGAATGGAGTGTTCTTCTAGTTATATTTGTATTCATATTTGGTGTTCGTTTATTTTTCTTTCCCCTGGAAAATGCTTGTGACACAGGATCCTGGTGATTACTGGTAAAAGCAAATAAGAAGTCATTTCCTCCCTGGCTTTTAGGACACTGTGCTTTCCTCCTGCCTCTTACTGTTCTCCTTAGTCTCTTCTGTTCATCCTTGAACATTGTACTCCAGGTTCCCATCGTGGCTTCTTTCTTTCACTGTACATGATGTCCTGGGTGATCTTTTTTTTTCCCATGGAATGGGCTACCATCCAGATGCTCATAACAACCAAAACTTTATCTTTAGCCCATATATTCTTCCCTGAGCTCCAAACCTGTGTATTTGACTGCATGTTAGATGGTTTCTCTTGGAAGGAGGAATCAAACTCAACATCTTTATCCCAAGATTTATTCTTCCTTCTGTTTTCCCTATCTCATTGAGGGTCACCAACTTCCATCCGATCATTTCTTAATTTTTTTAGACATTAAGCATGAATGAACTTTTATTTTGGCTCTTCTTTGTTTTCCTTTCAAAAATGCTTTTGGTTGTAGATTTCTGTTGTTGTTAATTAATTAATTCTTCTTTCATGTTGATGAACTGAGATTTGCTGGCACTGGAATATTTTCACTACAGGTTATTATAATTGGCATTTTAATGAGATTTGAAGAAAAGAAGTTCCTGGCCCTCTTGATTCTTCTTGTATCTTCCAGAGGTTATGTGTTGTGTTCCTAGAACCTGCTCTATATGGTACCTGAAACATCAGTGTGCAAAAATAGCTATTACTTTTTTTTTGACATTGGTATTTTTCTTCTGTTTTAGGGGCTTCACTGTGACTTTGCTTGCCTTATGTTTCAATACTTAGTAAATAAGCCTTCAGAAAAAAGGGTCAGGGAGATCATTGTTGATGCTGTTGAAATCGAGCAGGTAAGCAGGGAATCTTATACGATCCGCACATCTACCTCTGAAGTTGGCACCATTGTGTTATTAGATTGACTCCAATGAAACTGCCATTGTGTGGGTCAAAATAAATATCAGCAATTTTATGTGGTCGGCCTGACAGTACTACTAGGTAATGTATTCCAGTGATTATGTCGGTTTGTACTTGGGTTTGTGAGTGAGTATTACATACTAAGGTTTGACGTGTATGAAGTCCCTTCAAGGACTGGTTTTTCTGTCTCATTGAGCTGTCAAATTTTATGCCATAGCAAACTATTTTAATTGTTTTAGCTTTATATTTTTAGATTGTTAGCTATTGGAGGCCAGTGATGCTTTCTTGTTTGTTTTGTATTGTCAGAAACCTGGCAGGATATCTGGCTTGCAGCATGCACCAGATTCTGGTGGAATGCATAGCTAAATGAATTAGTGAATAGTGAACTTAATTTATAGCATGTAATGATATATGACTACAGAGATTTGACTGCTCCACTTAGGATGTGTTTTTATCATTTGAAAGAACTAGTTTAAAAGTAAAAAAATTTTTTTTTAAATTTAATACTGTATAGTCTACCAGCCATACTTTTCATACTGGGCAGGGGAAAAGGCATAAAATACATTTTGGTATGTAGTCATTTTGAGAACTAAATCCAGATGGTTAATGGTTTTATTTTTCCTCTATTAGCACTTGCCCCATCTTTCAGCACAGTTGGGCTTTAGTTTATCCCCCAACCCGCAAATCCAATCCTATTTCTTCCACATTTTCTTTCTTTATTGTGTTTTCTCTCTTTTGTAACATTCTTCCATAATCCTGTTCCCTACAAGGATCTTCTCTGGTGAATCTTTTCCTAGATGTTTCAGGACAAAGTATCTCTTTTTTTTTTTTCTATAGAAAAAGCATATGAATTCAGGTCCTACATGTGCTACTTTTAAAAATATCAGTGATTTGATCATTAGTTTCAATTTATTTTGGCTAGTTGAGAATGTGAAAAAATGTGAACAGTAAATACCTCAAACATTTGTTGTCACTATTTGCCGTGTTGAAAGAATTTAACCTAGTGTCCTTTCCTTGGACAAGATTAGTGACTTAGAAGATTAATAAAACTAAAACCCACTTTTTGTGTGGAAGATGCATCCTTGTTTCTTGTTCTGCCCTTGTACTATATCTGTTTTTGTTTTTCTCAGGAATTTTTAACAGAAGCCTTGCCCGTTGGCCTCATTGGAATGAATTGTGTTTTGATGAAACAGTATATCGAGTTTGTAGCTGACAGATTATTTGTGGAACTTGGATTCTCAAAAGTAAGGTGTTTTATATGTGTAACCACTAAGCTAAAATGGTATAATGGAACTGAAAGCATTTGTAACATACTAGTGTACTTTTAAAATGTCCATGACAGAGCCTTGTTTTGTGTGAACAGAAAGGCTTTGCAAAATCCTTCGAAACCTGAACTGAAATTCGTAACAGAATAGGAGGCTGATAAATCTTAGAATAAGCTCAACAAATTACTTTGTAAAAATTGCAAGAGTCCATTTAAAAATAGGATTATTATTAAGTAATTGAACTTCATTTGTACATATGTGTTTTACCCTCATACAAATATCCATATGTCTCTATTGTAATTTGGGGGTTAATACTTTTAAATAGGAAATAGTTACTATGAAGACATTAACTGTCACAGCTTGACTCTGAACTCAATTGTCTTTAGGTTATTTCTGTCATTTTGTTTATCAGAGATAATGTACCCGAGTTTCAGAAAGAGGCGTGCTCTCCACATGACTTAGCCGGTGGAGGCTGCAGCCTGACTACCTGGGTTTGAATCCTGGGCCCACCACCTTCTAGCTATGTGGCCTTAGGCGAGATGCTTAACCTCTATCTCAGTTTCCTCATCCATAAAATGGAGGCAGTAATAGTAATAACACCACAAAGGATGGCTGATGAGTTAGAAATCACAGCCCTTGAAACGGTATCAGACATACAGTCAGTCAGTGCACACTAAGTGGTCACGTTGCATTCAATGTAAGTGGAACATCCGTATAACTGTACTCTGCACTACACCATGGTGATTGGAATTGTAGGTTTGGGTTTTTGAGCGTGGAAATGTAAGTTTAAATTGTATGTAATGAGAAGACATGAAATCCATGATTCTGGGGTAATTGTTACCTTTCTTGGTAATGCATTTATATTCTGGTAACCACAGAAATACTGTAAAGAAGGAGTCAGGTGAGGGAAAGGTTTTTGTAAGATACACTATTTATATTTTATTATTTTAGTTGCAAGATCCTCTTTATTAGTCATCAGTAATTAGAGAAACCAAGATATTGTAATAATATGATCTCTTAAATTTATAAACTGTGCATTAAAAATGTGTATTTGTTCCTAAGTTATACCAACATATTTGTTATAGGAAAATTAATTTGCTTACTTACACCCTAACGAGAATGCACCATCCTTTATTCCGCCACCATAACCTCCCTCCCACACATCCACCTTCTCTGGCTTATTGGCAAATTATGGCTTCCTCGAAGACTAGTTTTCCCTGTGTGCCTCCTACAGAAGAATATTTAAACATAGTTTAAAACATCGTTTTTCACAGGCCTTCAACATATTTCAATAACTTCCCAAGAGCAGAAGTTATACAGACCTCTTAGATTTTAATGTATTAAAATGAGAAATTCACAATAAAAGATTGCCAAAAGTTCCATCTACTTGGAAATTGAAAAGATATCCTTTAAAACAAGATTAAAAATGAAAATATAAACTAATAGAAAATACAAACTAAATGACATTCGGAGGACCTCATATCAAAACTTGCAGAATCCAGCCAAACAGAGCCTCATAGGCAAATTATAGCCTTGAATGAGTACATTAAGAAAACAAGACAATTTAACAAACATAAACTAAACTTTGAACTCAAGGAGCTATAAGAAGAACTGTTCTGATAGTAATAGTTTTTGGTAAAAATAAGAGATTATTTAAATTAGCCAGTGGTTGTCATTTATACCGATTCCTAGTTAGGAGCCACATTGATGATATTTTCCATTTCTCTTTTAGTTTAGAATCAGTCAATAAATATTTGAGTGCTTTCAAGAAGTCATAAACAAGCCGCTTCATGTAGCCGTGTCTCAGTTAGTTGTCCATGCCATGTACGATTTGGGTCCGATCTTTTTGGAAGGTCACCGGTTTTAAAATCCAGTCAATCCATGGCTGTTGGTCTAGCGCTCTGTCTGCTCACCCTGCCGTGCGATCGCTCAGTTCACCGCCTCCTCAGTGCTCCTGGTAGGAAAAATTTCACAGGATCCTGCCATCCAACCGTGCCAGCGTATGGGCTTTTTTTGGAATTAAACACACACACGCGCGCACACGCACACACACGCACACACACACGCACACACATATAAAGATATAAACCACAGAGTACGCAATTCACCTAATAATAAATGTACAGTTCAGTGGTTTTTTAGCACATTCACAGAGTTACACAATTATCACAGCCATCTATTGTAGAACATTATTTTTGTCACCCCACAGAGAAGCTCTGTACCATTAGCAACCAGTCACATCTCTCTCCCCTGCCCCCACCTCAGCCCTAGGCACCTCTCACCTAATTTCTCTCTCTTTAGATTTGCCCGTTCTGTATATCCCAGTTCACAAACTGGAGCCATGCAGGATATGGTATTTTCTGTTTGGCTGCTTTATATAGTATAATGTTTTCAAGGTTCATATGTGTGTAGCCTGTATCAGTACTTCATTCCTTTGTACGGCTGTACCAAATTTGATTTATCCATTTATGGGTTGATGGACATTTAAGTGGTTCCACTTTTTGACTATTTTGAATAATGCTGATGTGAACATTCACATATGGTTTTGTGTGGACATATGTTTTCATTTCTCTAGAAAGTTCATTTAGTTTTTTCTGTAAAATAAAAGACATTTTTCATTTTCACCAATAACTTTATTGATTTGGATATTTTGAGTGTGTCAGCTCACTCCCACATGGTATCACGTTGATTGTTCTCAATTAATGTCTCGATTTGATCGCTGTCAACTTCAGCTGGTCTCCCCGACCACAGAGCATCGTCCAGTGAGACATCTCCAGCACAAAACTTGGCAAACTGCTTTTGACACATTTGATCAGTCACAGCACCTTCTCCATACACTGCACACATCTTTTTTTGCCTTTCAGTTGCATGTTTACCTTTTGTGAAATAATGAAACAATATGCTGAAAATGTTGCTTATTTTTTTCCATCTTCAGTATTAAAATGGCTACACACGACTTCATCAATTTTGATGAGTGTTTTTAATGCACGCTGAGGACCGCTGTCACAATATAGTGTAACAAAATTGTTTCCAGTCAAATTAAAGACAACTAAGTGCTACTAGAGCCGTCTAAGGGAAAAATACCAAACGAACTTTTTGCTGGGCCATGTGCTAACTCCATTTTTAATCCTTAGAGGAACCGTCAGTCCGTTTTCTAAAGTGACTGTACGCTAACACCACGGTATGTGAGAGTTCCGCTTTCTCGACACCCTCACCAGTGCTTGTCACCTGTTCCGCCATTATCGCCACCCTAATGCGAGTGAAATGGTGTCTTACTGTGGCCTTGATTTGCGTTTACCTAGTGGATAATGACTTTGAGTGTCTTTTTCCGTGCTTATTGACTTTTTGTGTATTTTCTTTAGAGAAATGTCTGTTAGTCTACTCAGATTCTTTGCCCATTTTTAATTGAGTTATTTGAATATATTTTTATCTGTGGTGTTCATAATTTCTGCTGGAATACTCCTAATTTAAAAAAAAAATCTTTTATTCACCCTCGTGAATCATTAAAATGTCTCATAGTTTCCATCAAGCTGTATCCCCAAATCTGCTTCTTGAATTGAGAAGCAGTGAAAAAGCTTCTTGTCAACCTATGTCCCACTTTTGGGGTCACTGTGGATAGAATTTATGCTGCCTCACCTCATCATGGTCCCTTAACTGATGGGACTGTCTGTCCTTTCCCGAACTAAGAAATACTGAGGCCTGCACTACATTGTTGGTAATTCAGTAATTTGTGGTATTATGTATAGGTGACTACCTACTGGTAACACCTGTGAGAAATGCCTGTAATATCTATGGCAGGGGTGTCAAACTCATTTTCACCAGGGGCCACATCAGCCTCGCGGTTGCCTTCAAAGGGCTGAATGTAATCCTAGGACTGTAATTTTAGGAAAAAAATTATCTTTTTTTCCCCTTTCTACTTCTTACAATGCCAGAGATGCTAGTATGGTTTCTTAAGGATGCCAGTAGGTGATCTTAGTCATCTGGAAATGTATCCGCCCTAAGCACCTACGGGCCCTTGGGGAGCAGTGTGGTCCTGTAGCTGACTCTGCAGGTGCTGGGGGACCTGAGCTCTGCGTTAGCTGTCTGTTTTCTTCTTGTGGGACATAATTTGGTGGCCTCAGAGTGTCTACTAACGTTCCTTTATTTTTTCTTTCAGGTTTTTCATGCAGAAAATCCCTTTGATTTCATGGAAAACATTTCTTTAGAAGGAAAAACAAATTTCTTTGAGAAACGAGTTTCAGAGTATCAGCGTTTTGCAGTGATGACAGAAACCACAGACAACGTCTTCACCTTGGATGCAGATTTTTGAAACCCTCCCCTTATCCCAACCTGTTGTTGGTAAACAGCAGTCTGTTCTTCTCTGCTTAAAAACAAATCCAAACCCTACAGTGTCTCCTTTAGGGAATAGGAGTTTGCTCAAGAGGAAATCCAAAACCAAATGTCAGTGAATTTGGATTGATATGAACACACTGTAACTTTCCAGTTTAACAAGCAGAGTGTGACCTGAATGTTTTTGTTTTGTTACTGCGATAATAAGATGGCATTATGTGTAGGGATTGAGAGCTTGAGGGTAGGTGTCAGATACAAGTTCGAGATTCTGTCCTTCCTACTTTGTGTGACGCTTGGCAAGTCAGTTAATCCCTCTCTACCTCAGTGCCCTTGTCTTTAAAGTGAGTGTAAGAGCAAGTCCTAAATTCACAGAGTGGACATGAGGATTAAGGCACAAAGTACGCACTTAGTACCACCACCGCCGCCCCTGCTGCTGCTGTTACTACTGCTACTTCTCACCCCTAATAACGTTGGTTACCGTGATGCTGTATAGAACACGTCCTTTGCAAAGCAGTTGTGAACTAGGTTCTGAGATCTAGAGGTAGATCTGTGTATTTTTAGTGTTTGAGGAAGGAAATAAAGATTTCCTAAAAATTACGCTTCTCATTAATTTGAGGGTAACAACTTTGAATTCCTCAGTATGTAGTAAAGGAAATTTAGTTCTTAGTTGCTTTGGGCAGGATACTTACGGAGTGGAATCCAGGAGGCTATTGTGGTAGTTTGCCTTGTGAGCAAAATGATTCTGCTCCTTCAGAAATTTAGAAAAGTAACTATTACCAGACGTAACCCTGGAAGGTTTAAAACCAGGTGAATAAGCTAGAATAGCATTTCCCAAAGAATGTTCTAAGAGCTATTAGCCTCTCTAGATATTTTGTGGAGGAAAGAGATTCTGTGGTCTAGTGAGTTTGGGAAATGCTGTAGCAGCTCTTCCTCTCTACAGTGTTCAGTCAGAACATCAAAGACTGAGACATTCTACAGCATGTAAACTTATTTCCCCCTGCATATTTCAGACTTAACACAAATCTGCTTTTCACGTGTTAACATCTAACCTGACGAGTGGTCCTCAGAACATAGTTTGGAAAAAGCTGGTCTAGATCCATTCATACACAGAAGAAGGGCTTGTGGACTAAGCCATGGAGAACCTGGTGACATAATGAAACCATTTCAAATTTGTGCCCAAATGAGTGACGTACTGTGATGGGGCTCAGGTGTGTTTCCTTGATATTCTTATGATGGCTTTATGCTGTTGTGAGATGCAGTTCTTTTAAGGGGATTGGGCATGCCGCGTGAAGGCAGGTGGTGAGGGAGACAGAGGTCTCTGCAGGAGACTGAGGGCAGGCCAGGAGCCCAGGTCGCTGAGAAGACTGCCCTCTTTATTGTGAGGACGTGTCAAGAGGTAGCCTGAGCCCCAGAAAGCAGTGGGGTCCCCCACTCACAGCATGCTACTTTATAAAATTCTGGAAGTTAAAATTTAGAGATTGTCTCTTCGTATACATTTTTGCTCCATTTATGCCACAACTATCTAATTGATTAAAACAGGAAGCTCTCAAGTGGATGCAAGAGGAAATGGCTGTGACCTTGTTTGTTAGAGAGAATATCAGAAATGAGAGAGTTGGCCTACGATGATATTGTTTATTTGTTTAGTGCTTCTTAGTTTGCCTTGTGTTTTTACATCATCACCTCATTTAATCTTACAGCAGCTTTCAAAACTTAACGAGCAGTTAGCACTGAAATTTCACTGATGGAAAGAGTCAGGCTCAGAGAAGTTAAGTGACTTGGCTAAGATCTCTTTATAGGTACTATCCCTACAGTGTAATTTTTTAAAGGACCTCATATTTCTTGTATTTAGTTTTTTGTCAGCCATCTTGATTTGATTTTGCCTATTTCCCCACTAAAGTATCATGTACTTTCATGATCATATACATTAATTAAAGTATCAAAGTACCATAAACATTTTAACTCTATTCAGGTAATATATTCAAAGAAATGTATCTACTGCCATACAAAAACTTAACATTTAAAATTGATAATGTCTGTAATGACATCCTCTGAGAGAAAAACTGTCCACACTTACAGCCCACATCTCCTTTGTTTTGAATCCGGATTTTTCTCTTAGGTAGTGATATGTGCCTTAATGTGAAGTTTATTTACAATAGCAATAAACCTAACTGGATTGAGATGAAACCATTTTAATAACAAAATACTGGATTTTTATACACTGGTGTATTATATTCGATATTCTGTCCCCTTTTGCAGGCCTCCAGGTTGCATATTTATTTATTATGTTTAATATTTTGGCTCTTAGTTTTCAAGGAATCAAGAAGTTGTAGAATTTCTTTTTAATATTATCTTGCAGGGAAAGAAAAAAATTCATAGTACGTTTATAATTTTTTAACAGCACGTATTTCAATCATTGCTCTAGTAGTTAAAGTTAAGTTTACTTAGGAACATGCAAACTGGCAGTTCTGTGATATATGGCATTTACTTAAAACGTTTCGTCGTGGTACGTGGAATCATGTCTTGGAAGAACTTGGAAAGACACCTTGGTTCGGTGTGTTCCGACAGGGCTGTCCTGCGGTCCGATCACACACAGTAATAAACAGTGGCTGTTACAATATAAGCTTACTCCTGTCATATCTTTGCATATGAAGTTTTACAGCTCTCTCATTTGGGGACATCCGAAGTTTTCTGCTGCTTCTGCCATTTTGTTTTTCGTTTGTTCGTTGAAAGAGCGATCGCTGGCAGGAGCTGATACTCAAACAGTGGAGGAAAGGCAGACGGTGGAGACCCACTTGGTCTTAATTGCTATTATGGCATCTCTGAGTCCTTCTTTAATAACATTTCTTGTGATGACAGTGGAGAACGGAAACCAGCCTGGGCTGAAGAAAGATTAAATGCTGAAACATTTGGAATCCCACTTTGTCCAGACTGTGTCTGCGTCTGCGGTGGGGGGCGGGGGGGGGGGGGGGGCGGTTGCAGAGGCCCAGGAGGTCTCTGTCTCCAGGTCTCCATGTGGCAGGAATCTTCTCCACCCTCCCGAGGTGCACCGCAGGGGGTGTGGGTGGGGGTTGCGGACTGTGAATGTAGGAAAGACAACACAGTGGCTGCATAGCCTACAAACAAACAAGTCTTTGAAAACAGGTGAATTTCTAGCTCTCTGTGGTCCTGAGAATTGGTTTCAGGCTTTGCCAACAATGAAGGGAACTCGTATATTTGTCAACAGCACTGGGTTTTTGTCTGTTTTTCTGCTTAATTTCAAAGATACGATGCAGTTATATTGGGCAGCGGGGGGCTGGGGGCAGCTCACCTTTAAAAATGAGCATTAAATATGTTTGAAATAGCAAAAGGTTAAGTCATTTTTAATATATAGTTAAACTAAAGCAGTACATCAGTAGGACTAATAACAGGATTTTTCTTATCACTAAATCGTATTTGGCGGTTATTGCAGGTCGCCTGCAGATAGGGCTGTGATACTGTGTTTTGAGCCACAGAAGGCTGGATGCATGCCTGCATGTACGTGCGTGTGCATGTGCATGTGTATCTTGTGCCCTTTCTTTCTGGAAAGCTGTAATAGCCGTTTTCAGATAGCTTATTTTGTCAAATAATTAGAGTACTAGATGGTGGAGAATGTTGTCATGGACTATGTACACACAGTAAACACTGTTTCTTAGGCAAAGGTAACTCTGTGTTTTGTAAAGTTCCATTATATTCCTTTGCCAAAGAAACATTAAGAGCTTTTTAGAGTTGCATGAAAAGCAACTAATTTTTTAAAGAATAAACATTGCAAAGTCAATGAACATACTGTGTCCTTGCAGAAGTCGATGTGCTGAGGAGCAGTGACACGTGGGTCTTGTATTCATAGCTTTCTAGGCTTAGGATTTTCAATTTTGATTTTCCTTTTTAATGGTTGGAACACGAGTGAAGATCTAACAGGTTCTTTTATTATATGAAAAGGATAAATTACAGTAATATTGTAAGAACTTCATTTTATAGTAAATGGCATATCACAGGATTTGTCCGAATAATAGATATTTTTAGTATATGAATGTAAGTCATCATAGGTAAGAATGTACTTAGCTGTATTTGCAAATAAGTAACACCCTCCCTTTTCTAGGACAATAAAATTAGGCATCCGTTAACTTGTTCTTCCTGATAATGCCTGGAATTTTGTTGTGATAAATTCACTCATTCCATTATATTTTAAGAGGATTCTGAGTGTCAGAAATTACTTTGGCAACCTAGGAGATATCATAACACTGGTCCTTCAGCCTGTGACCCACAGATGATTCAGTATAGAGTTCATTGCTAATGTAAATTACTAGTACATCTTTTTGATCTTTTAAGCTTTAGTGGGAAAAAAGTCTGACTACTTTTGTGTTTTTATGAAGGTCATAGAATAAAGCAATTCAAAGATTCAAATATCTTTATCTCTTTTGACTCTATTAGCTTTCTCCTTAAACTATTCACTAGTGGGAAAGATGTGGAAAACTGTACTGTAGGAGAATTGACTATTCAACGATGGTTGATATTTTTAATTTTATATCTTTTGTAAAGCTCTGCAAGAAAATGTTTTGTGATTTGATTTTATTACTAAGTTTTAATACCTGGCAGCCATTATTTAAGTTATATTGTTTCATATGCTTTGCTTGTATGTTAACAATAAAACCTTTGGGAGGACCCACAAACCATGATGTTGGACACATTTCTGAGGCATTCTGAACATCAGAGCAAGTGCCCGTTAGACTGGGGGTGTCAAACTCACTTTCACTGGGGGAGGTGGGGGGCTCATCAGTCTCGTGGTTTTCTTCCAAGGGCCGAATGTAGTTTTAGGGCTGTATAAATGTAACTACTCCTTAACCAGGGGCAAGGAGCTCCGAGCTGCCACTGGGTAGAAACAAGGTGCTGGGCCAGATAAAACATGGTGGAGGGCCGGATTCAGCCTGGGGACCTTGTGTTTGCCACCTATGATTTAGACTGTTTCAGATGTCCCGGGCCAATTTCAAAAGAAAAACTGCACATAGTAGCTCTAAAAATGTGCTCTAAAAATATGAATTCATGCATTTTCCAAGCCCTGTGGGTCACTGACTGGGCCATTTGCTGCCCCAACAATAACTGGCAGCGTGGCCTGCCTACAGCACACCACATAATTCTAAGCAAGGATTTTATTTTGAGGCAGAATAAAACTCTTCAGTTAAAAAAAAAGTGATGGTGGAGAAAGGTAGTGTTGCATATTTAAAACTTAAATTATTTAATTACCAGGATCTTGCATTTTACATTTAAACATGCTAACATCACTGTCCTGGAATTCCCAAACTGCGTGTGTGCAGATGAAGCTGAAGGAGAAATGTCACTGACTGATTTTCAGTGACAAAGAAAGCCGCCGAAGGGCTGTGTGAAAGCCAGTTTAGTCCCTTAATCAGGTCTTCTGTGTTGGAACTGCGGTGAGTGACCTGGCAGCCAGCTGAGGAGCTTGTCCACCGCAGGATCTGCAGAAGTGGCACAGAACTGAAATCCATGTATCTGTGTTTTAAGAGGTCTGCTCCTTCTTAGGTGTGAAGGAGGATGTGATGCTCTTGAGGCTTTAGGAAGAAAGGATTTATGCTTTTGAATTTGAGGCTTAATTCTGTTAAAGAAAATACAGGTGAAAACAGAAGGCTGAAGAATGACTTTTTAAAATACAGATAAGAAAAAATAACAATCTTTTTTTCTAAGTTCACGAGATTCTTCTGCATTTGACTGTTTTACAACTATGTTTTGATTTTTCCAAATGTCTCCTTGCAAAGTTACTTGGTAGCTGCTGTGTGCAGAGGGCTTTCTGAGCTGTGTACCTAAGTATTTTTTGCTAAAATACCCTATGATCAATCAAGACAACCCTGTATGTATATTATAGAACTTGTTTTTTTCCCCAGAGAATTAAGTTGTTTTGTTGTTGTTTAGTGTGTTGAAATAAATTATCATAGCTACATCATTTGTATATGTCCTTTTTAAGTAAGAGTATTTCTTTATAAATGCAGGGGCTACCCTAATGAAGAAACACACATATTTTCCCAACCCATTCTGAACCCCACAATCCAGTTTTCCAGATTTGCACCCTAGCCCAAACACTGCTGGAGAAAAGGTCACACAGGACAGGTCGGGCCTACTATAAATTCACGATTGCCCACTGTCTCAGTCTATTCCGGCGGCTGCAAAGGGGGAAAAAATGCTAGGTGGCTTAAACAAGAATTTGTTTTTCACAGTTCTGTAGGCTGGGAAGTTCAATATCAAGGTGCTGACAGGCTCCCCATCTGACAAGCCTCACTTCCTGGTTCACAGACAGGCGTCTATTTGGGGTGCCCTCACGTGGCGGAAGGGGCAAGAGAACTAGCTCTCTGAGGTCTTTTCTTTTTTTAATTAGGGCACTGACCCCATTCATGAGAGCTCAAGGCCCCACCTCTAAATCCATCACGTTGGGGATTAGGTTTTAACACGGATTTGGGTGGGACACACCTTCCTCGGTACTTTCTCGCAGTCCTGCTGTGATTTCCTGGTTAACTCGATGGCCATTCTTCACAATTGCCTTTTCCCACTGTCCACTCTGCTTCCACCCTCCCTCCTCGAAGAGCTGCCTTTATCATCTGCCTTTCCTTGCCCACTACAGACACATGAGACACTCCCGGAGTCCTCAGAAGAAACAGAGCCCCAAACCGACAGGCGGCAGTTGCTAGAGGCAGGTGCTGCCTTACGGTCAGGGATTTAAACAAATCAAAGCCGGCATATCTGTACTTGCCATCACTTCACTACCCTGAGTTCTGGGCAGGACCTCCTGGGAGGTTCCAACCTGGGCAGCTCTGAACATTCTGGAGGCGTGGTTTCAGGTTTCCGAAGTCTGTCCTAGGCGACCACTGTCAGGGTGTGCCATTAGATAGGGTACAGAAGTCAAGTCTAGGGACCAAGAAGTTGGCAATAGAATTCAAGATACAAATTTCTATGCATGTTTTTTGTTCTGTGCGGACACTGCCATCACAGGGTGGTTAAGGAGAATACCTGAGTTTCCCTCCCTTTTTCTAGGAATAACAGCCACTTAGTTCTGGGAGGTGCTGTTCTCACTCCCACCATGTGGTTCTTGCAGGGCTGCCAGTACTGGTGCAAATGCCACCCGTCTGGGCATAGGGTTAGCACGTGATCAGGCAGGGCCAGGACCTTACCTACGGGTTTTCTAGTTGAAATGAAAGAAAGAGGATCACTTATTCCCATGACAAGCTAGAGAAAGAGTCCTAGTTCTAACTCCCCCGAGGCCCAACTGTATTCCATTTAGCAACCTTTGTTATCAAGGTAATAAATGCCTACTTTGTGTCTAGTTTGTTAGCCTTCTTGATTTACCACCCAAAGAACCCTAGTTAAAACAGAAATTGGGCCCTGGCTGGTGTGGCTCAGTGGATTGGGCACCGGACTGCGAAGCAAAGGTTCATTAGTTTGATTTCCAGTCAGGGCATGTGCCTGGGTTGTGGGCCAGGTCCCCAGTAGGGGGCGCATGAGAGGCAACCACACATTGATGTTTCTCTCCTCTTTCTCCCTCACTTCCCCTCTCTCTAAAAATAAATAAATAAAATATTAAAAATGGTTCCTGGAAACAAACAAAAAAATAAGTGGAAAGAACTAGGGTGTTTGTGTATAGATCCGTGAAGGAGCTGAGAGCCCAAAGTTTGCACCCTGTGTGGATCCTGAGAGCCAGGCATGAAAGCCTTCAGGGAAGGGGAAGTGCTGCCTGGAGGACAAGGTGAAGAGTAGAAGGGTGAGCCCAAGCTGAGGTGTGCATTGTAGAAGGGCAGGGTTGTTACCAAAAAGACTGTGGTGTCCACGGTCTGCGTGGCTGTTCTTGCTCTATGTAACCTGGTTTCTGGGTGACCGATGCATCCGGGCTTTCTGCACCCTGTGCCAACTCCCAGCCACGTGTGCTCCGTGTTCATTTCTCTAGGTTAGCATGTTTCCACATGTCCAAAGGAGACAAGAACAGTTTGTGTAATGGTCAAGGAGGGTGTGCTTGATGTTCCCTCAGCGTTAACAGTGGCGTCCAAGTTCTGAGGGTGAAAGTGTGTGCTTCGCTGTATCTTGAAAGTCTAACTCCCAGTAAAATAATAAACACTGGCACCTACTTGAAAGTCTATAGGGCGATTTTGCAGTCATGTCATTCCAGTCATCTCAGAGGTTCACTAATATTACGAGAAAAATCCTGTCATAATAATGCTATTGATAAGGAACCTGAATTTCAGACAAGTTACCTGCCCAAGGCCACACAACTAGTAAAAGTTAGAGGCAGGACCCCAACCTCAGTGTCATGCCTTTAAGTGCCCCGTGTTTTCACTGGGTGCACCCACATTTTTATTCCTACTGCTGGCGCTATTCAAGAAGACTTGTGGCAGGATATGATCCCCTTGACCCACACTCTCTTTCTAATGTACTGCGTTAGTAGGTACCAGTTTAGGACTTCATCGGTCCGTCTTGGTTGGGGTCCTGCCCCAGAGCTTGCTGGAAATTGCGTTTGAGCATCTCTTCCTGGAGGCTGTGGGGGCCCAGGTGGAGTAGCAATACTGTGCGAAGACAAGGGCAATTGGTACTTGTTTGCTCATCATACATGGCAAATAAATCTTCAAAACTATAACTGAAGAGTAATTCATTTTAAAGAGGCAGGTAAAGGAATAGCATAGGTGGAACGCAGAATGGCACGCCCTGACAGTGGTCGCATAGGACAGACTTCGGAAACCTGAAACCACGTCTCCAGGATGTTCAGAGCTGCCCAGGTTGGAACTTCCCAGGAGGTCCTGCCCAGAACTCAGGGTAATGAAGCGACGGCAAACAAAGATATGCTGGCTTCCATTTGTTTAAATCCCTGACCATAAGGCAGCACCTGCCTCTAGTAACTGCCAGCCGGTTGGTTTGGGGCTCTAAGTTTGGAGTCTAAAATCTCAGACGACTTGCACTGTCCTTCACACCAGTCTCAAAGGGAGTCTAACTCGCAGAAGGCATTGTCTAGATACAGTTGCCTTTACATCTCTTGAGAAAATAGACGAGGAAAAATCTCCTCCAAGCATATCTCCTGGGTGTGACACACGTCATCACCTACTGCCCATCTCTGGGGACACAGCTGGGTGAATGGGCCATGAGAGTTTGGTACAGAAAGTTCCTGCCCCTTTCAGATGCCCCCGCCCCACTCCCGCTTTCTTTACTGGCTAGCCCCTACCTGTTCTTTGGGAGGCCCATTTCCCTGTGTGTTCATAGCTCTCTGTGCTCTATATGTGGCACACGATGTATTGAAATTATAACTGAGCCACTTCCAGGTGAGGACAGCACTCTCCACATTTGCGTAGTCCGTGAGACACGAGGTAGTGCTCAGTATTTCCGCAATGAATGAATGAGTGGAAGTCATCATCAGTCGTATATGAAGCCTCGTGTCACGTGATCAGAATAAGCTGGTAGCCCATTTACAGAGCACATGCAACCCCCATGCTTTTTACATGTGTCAGCTCCTTTAATGCACTTAACAACCCTGTTGGGAAGGTATTTCTCCCCTTCTTTCCACAATTGTTTGTTGGGTGCATCCTAAGTGCCAGTCACTGTGCTAGGTGCCTGAGATTAAACCCTGGAAAGGTATGATGTCTGCTTCGTGGAGTATAGAGGCATAGACACAGAATAAACAAACAAGGTAAAGAAATATTACTTCCTCCATTTCTGAGGTGACTTTCAGAAAAATCAACTCTTTGTCTACTCCTTGCTCAAAGTGGTACAGATGGCCCTGGCTGGGTAGGTCAGTTGGTTAGAGCATGTTCCCGTACACTAAGGTGTTGATTCCTGGTCAGGGCACATACAAAAATCAACCAATGAGTGCATAAATAAGTGAACCAACAAATCAATGTCTCTCTCTCCCCCTCCCTCCATCCCTCTAAAATCAATTTTTTAAAATGTGGTACTGATAGAGCCAGACTGGTCCAGGTCTGTTCGATCACGAAGCTCATGCTTTCTCCAGAATCCCCAGGTAAAGACATTGCTGCATCTCTGATGGGCAAAGAGTCACAGGCTCCATCTCACTTCAAAGGGCTGCACGGCCTGGGGTGCCCAGGTCAAGGTGGGAGAGGCAGCTGGCAGCTGCAAGCGTGGCTCAGGCTTCAGGGGAGAAGGCGCTGCAGGTGAGGGCCAGACTCCGCTTCATCCTGCTAGCACCTGGCAGGTGGCCCTGTTGCGATCAGTGGGGTATTTGGTTCCCAGGGCTAACGGAAGAATTTAGCAAAGCTAATTCCATCTGACTTTCTGATAGGGAAGAGTAGCTTCAGCATCTTGCCAGCTGCCACCAATGGAGCTCAGAGTTGCCAGCCCTCCATGGGTCTCTCCTGGAGAAGGCCTTCCCTGGGGCTGGGCGGGGAGCAGAAGAGGTGGGGGTTGGGGTGGGGGAACACTGTGCCAAGAACCCTTCCATGCTCTACAGACCAGAACCGTGGCCTGGATACTCCATTGGGCCTCTGCTCCCCATCTCCAGCCTTGGGCTTCTTGTGGGTGGTACCTGCTCAGGGTGATGGTCCTGGAAATGTTTTGCTGGAGAGCTCACTTCCTGACTTCCACACGGTGGAGCCCTTGATCCGCTGGTTTCTCAGCTCAGGCTGCTCCGTCCCTGCAGGAACTGAGGAGGTAGACTGAATAAAAAGGAAGATTCTGTTTCCAGATGCGCTTGGGCCGCTGGGCAGGACACATGGAGGAAACTCGTGCTCAGCTCTCACCATTTGGGAAGGGCCAGCTCCCTGCTGGAGCCCTTGGGTACCGCAGCCCAGGCTGGCTGTGTAAAGATGAAAGTCTGAGGGACAGTGTCACAGGGCAAGCCCTGCATTTTGGTACTGATGGCAAGAGGAAAAGCCTCTTTCCATAAATGGATGCTGAGCAGTAATGAAGCAGCTGACAACACCACACACCCTTGTGAGCTGTCAGGAGGCCTGGACTGGTCACAGAGTTGCCTGTGATGTTGGTATTTGCTTTGGCGGAGGGGCTGGTGCAGAGGGCAGAGTTGGAAATGGCAGAAAGATGGCGCTTCCCCTCTAGTCCATTCTGAGGGGATCTGAGGATTGAGGGGGACAAATTAGCTCTTGTCAGTTGTCCCAGAAGCTCAACCCACCCACCTCAGTCTGGGATGGTGGTATCTGTGGTAGGGACAGGATGGGTATGTCTTCACAATTCAGGTCCAGGGAGCAGGTTTCCAGGAGGCTGAGGGTCATTTAATGATGCTCCATCCTATGAATCTGCCTTGACTTGGAAAGTGCCTCAAAATGTGGGGCACTGCTCTTGTGTGGAGGAGCATGAGCTTTAGAGCCAGACTGCTTGGGTTCGGATCTTGGTTGTACCACTTACTGGCTGGGTGACTTTGGCAGGTCATTATCTGTGACACTGGGAAGAACAGCAGTGTGGACTCCTGTGTTGTACCATGCAGAACAAGGAAAATAGCACCCGGCTGAGTAAGTACTCAGCAATTGGAGCTGTTACCTCAAGTCTATCTTCTACCTGGCGCTAAAATTCCAGCTCTGTGCCTGGAACACGCCCAATAGCTTAGAGAGACCTTGTAGTCAACGGTCCCTCTGGGGTTGTGTTATGGGGTTTCTTGCTCTGTCCCCGTTAGCAATTTCATTGTGTGGGTTTCATGTCCACCTGACAGACTGGTCATTCAATTTTTTTTTCATAAATTTCTAAATGGTCTTAGTTTCCAGCATTTATCCGGCTGGGAAATATATTCTGGTGTTGCCTTAACAAATAATATAGCTTTACTTTGCCTACCGCATTAGGAGCAAGTGAAATTCAGTTCGCCTTAATTATCTGTACAGGTTTAACATCCTTTGTTGCTGTTCTCAGGAACATTCCCTTTTAAAGCTAATGAACAAATCACAAGCTCTGATAGTGAATAATTGCCATTTTGTGCTGCACTGAGCAAAGACGAGCCGCGTCAGTGCCTCAGCAGCACGTCGCTGCTCTGGGGACGTCCCTCAGTCCCAGATCTCATCCTGCTGATCCCTCGCCTGCGCCGAAAGCTTGATGTGTGGACTCGCTGCTTCTCTGCCTTCATTAAGGGCCCCCCTTGCGCCAGGTGGGACGCAGACACGTTATCATTCGCGGTAGGGGCCTCGACTGGAGCCTAGGCCCGACCACGGGGATGCAGGCGAGGCTGGGTAACAATGAGAAAACTTGTGTGCAGCCCATCTGAAGTTTCTTTGTGGGGGGTCTCCTGGGAGAGAATCAACCCTGGGGCAGGGAGAGGACAGATCTGACGGGTTTGACCTGAGTGATGGGAAGGGCCAGAGATTCTGAATGCAGCAGGGAGGCCATTCCGCAAACCCTCTCTGGTAGAACAAGGTGAAAGCCGACCGAGTGGGTTTACAGAGCCTTGCCTGTGTCCAGACCCAGGCCACAGCGAGGGTGCACAGAGGGAAGGTGTCCGTTCTCCTTTCCAGGCTAGCTTGTCATTGACCTTGGTGCCTGGAGGAACAGCATGAAGCAGGTGAGCTCGATTGTTCCAGCTTCTTGCCATTATAAGCGTCGATGGAGAACATCGATTTACACACTTACACACTTGTACATATATAACTTTATGCACGTCCATCATTCTCCCCCGAGATAAACTGGGTCAGAGAAATGCAGAATTCTGAAGTTGTCCTGCTACTTTTTAAAAAACTCTATATGCATATACAGCCTGGCTTGTTTCTTTTTTTCTTTTATGTAAGAGATGTTTAAGTACGAAACTTTCTTTTTACTAAAACTATAGATACATTCCTAAACCTTTTTTTTTTGGCCTCAGGGGAAGCATTTTTGTTTTCTTTTTTATTTTTGGCCACACTTCTATTTATCTCTGTGGCAGCTACTCTTAGCTGTCTACTCCAAAGCCATTCCCAGCCTTGCCCACTTCCAGTGATGGATGTTGGGGAAGCCACATCCTTGCTTTCTCAGACTCCTCTGTAGCAAGCAGTGGCTAAGTGGTCCAGACTGGCTAATGAGAGAGACATAAAGGAAAGCCTGTTGGAGCCTTATGGAGAAATATTTTTTCCTCTCCAAGAGTGAGGCTTGTGAAAAGAAAATCTCTGCAAGGAATACTCCTCTGTGCTCTGCTCTCAAACAATGGTGTGAGGACGTAATCTCGGAACAGTGGCAGCCATCTTGTGATCATGAGGCAGCAGGCGTGAGGAAGAACAAAAAAGCAAAATGCTGATGATGAAAGAGATAAAGGGAAAAGAAAAGCCTGGGTTTTGAAGATACTGTTACATGGCTGGATCAGCCTTGGAAACTCCTACCTCCCGTTTTCTGTTCTGTGAGACGGTAAGTAACAAGATTACCTACGCCATTCTTACTTGTGGCTTCTATTACTTAACAACAAATGGTTTCTATTACTTACAACAAGTGCATCTTAATTGAAACAACCTCTCCCTTTTTTTTTTTTTTTTGACAATTCAACATGAGATTATTATCCCTCCCCCCTCATCCTGCATTCCTTCACCCCAGGGTGGTTTCGATACTCCCACTCCGATTACATTGTTTATAAGCCATTTAAAAGTGGAGGACACCAGGTTCATTTCTTAGCGATTCTGACATCCCTCACAAGTGTTCCTTCCCACTCAGCCCTAGTTCAGCCTGGCTTTTCCAGGATTTGGCAGGAGATACAATGTAGCCCTGAGCAGTCAGTCAGTTGCCTTCCTCATGGCTCCACCCTGCTGCCCCCACCAAAAAACAGAAACAAAACAAAACAAAAAACCGGTGGCAGCAAGGTCCTGGAAGAAGACATTCCTGAGTTCTGCCATTGGGCAGCCCTGCCTGCCTCTCATTCAGGACTGACCCCAGCACTCTTCCCTTCTGAGGAGGGGTCAGAGTGGGTAGGGTCTCTTCCCCACTGCCTTGCAGCCGAGACCAAGTTAGACGGACTTAATGTTAAAACCAGAACATTTGTCCTGGAAATAATACATAAAGTGCTCATGCCTGGAGTACAAAATACTCAGCGATCCCTTCAGATTCAGAGTCAGCTGGGACCGTTTTCCCTTCTGCAGGTATGTGTGGACTGAGCCGAATGTTTGATCGCATTACTCTCGAATGGCTGGCTTCCTGTTGTGGTTTAGCTAATATTCAACTTTCCTGTGACAGGAATAAATTACAGGGCTTTTTCCACCCTGTAGCCCATAACTTTCACAAAGAGCGCCTGGGAGGCTGTGGGAGCATGTGATCATGCCCCATGGCCAGGGTGGGAGGGTGCAGGCAGGTGATCAATGCCCCCTTCCGTTCCACAACTGAGGAGAGAGGGGAAGGCAGGGCAGAAGCTCAGGTGGAGGTGTTGCACATGCACTTGGGCACAGACCAAGGTTCTTAGTGAAAATGTGAGTCCTGGGGTGGGAGTCGCAGAGAGCAGTAAAGTGGAAAGACGAAATACTTTAGTCAGACTGATAAGGAAAATCTCGGCTCTACCATATATTAGCCATGTGACCTTGGGTGAGTGGCTTAAACCCCTCTGAACCCCAGTTTTCCAATCCATAAAATGGGAGTTTAAAGAAGTTGTAGTATTTTGACTCACTCTAGCAATACATGAGGAACCCGATCTGAGCTGGGTGTAGAAAAGGAAGACCTCTGGGGGAGAGGAGAGGAGGTCAAGTCCAAGTTGTGGCTGAGCTGGTCCTGGTGGGTTTTAACTGTGCACCACTTTAAAGTGATAGTTGATTGTCCCGTGGTCAGGCCAGGCGCCCCTTAAAGCTGTGTGACTCGCAGGATAGCCTGGTGCCGCTTGCCGGCTGGTTTTATGGGGAAGGAGACGAAGGCTCAGAATAGCCGAGAACCTTGCCCGAGGCCCCACCGCGGTTGCAAGGTGGAGCGGACACCAGAACTGGACCTAGGTAATCAGTGTGAACTTAAATCCTGTTTGGTAACTAGGACTTTAAAATTTTCAGCCCAGGCTGGCCAGGGGCAAAATGGCATAAAATGAATAAATTGCAGTTCATCTCCACCTTTTGTGCCCTTTCATCTCTCCCCATGCTCTGAAGTTTCTCAGAAGGACTTTTCCCACAGCTGACCTCACACTCAGTAGAAAGCTTTGCCCATGCTCAGGGACAGGACAAGGATGCTCACTCTTGCCACTGCTGTTCAACTTGGAACTGGATGTCCTGGCCAGAGCAGTTAGGCAAGAAAAAGTCTTCCACATTGGAAAGGAAGGAGTAAAACTATCTTCTTTTTTGCCTGTGACAATTTCCTATATAGATAGGCATTTTAAAACTTGTTCAGAGTAAAGTGTAAATGACTGATAACCTCGATGAGAATTATGTTTCTCTCAGAGGTGTGTGCTTTCAAATCAGTGCGGTAGATTCTGTCTATGAAATTTATTGCATTGGTCAGTGCATACAAACTTTTAAAAAAGAATTCTTAAGTTTTCCACAGCCACTGAAATCACGGTGTCCACAGAGTGAACAGGCCTACCCACACTGTCACATAGTGCCTCTCCCCAGGCCCCTTTCTCCTCTTTCTGTCTCCAGCTTCCTTCCATCTTCTTCTTTTTACCTGTTTATGGTTAGGACGGTGCTTAAAGTGTGGTCCCCAGACCAGCAGCCTCATCACTTGGGAACTTGTGAGAAGGCCAGTTCTCTGGCCCTGCCCCAGGCTGAGTCAGGAACCCTGGGCTGGGGCCCACACAGCTGTGTTTTAAAGGCCCTCCAGGTGATTCTGATGTACACGAGAGTTTGAGAACCACTGGATTATGGAACAGAATAAAACCAGTAATTTATCCACATCAGGAGATGTTGGAACAGTAGCTAAATAACAGCAGGGAGTGTTAACAACAATGCAATCAGACATAAAATACCACCCCCTCCCTTAGCTTGGCATTTTGGCAAGGACCGCCTGCTGGGCTACTGCCCCATGTCCCCTGCCCAGCCCCTTAGGGGCTCCTTGGGCTCCGTCCGGCTCACTCTTCAGCCTCTCCTCCTCCTTCCCCTTCCCACCCCTTCTTGTGTTCTGGCTCTTTACCAAGGAGGCCGATACTAGCTCCCTCAATTCGGTAACACTGTTTTCTGGATAGCTCCCTCTTGTCTATCACCTCCCTCAACACCCCAGTTTTGGTTCTGAGCCCTGAAATCTTAGAGGCTCAGCTTCTTGAACATTTAGTCCTCTCTTATAAGCTCATGGGAACAATTGTACAAAAATTCCCACCACTGTTGATGGTCCCTTGTTGGGCAACTTGACACATTTTCTTCATCCGACCCTCACAGCAAAGCCATGGCACTTGCTTCTCTGCCTAAGCCATTTGTTTCAGGATCCTTTCACTCCCGACCTCATTCTAATCAAAATCCAACTCTATGGGGAGTTGCAGACGCCCTTGAATGAGAAGTTTCTGTTGAAAAAGGACAGCTCGTCACCTGGCAGGCAGGTGCAACTTCTGTCACTTTTGAGACTGGCAGCAGCAAATAAGCACCCTGATGAGACCCCCAGCCCAGGAGTTCTTCAAGGACCAGGATATCTTGGTATTGAGGTACATGCTGCCACCCCTAGTTTGTTAGAGGGCACGAAGACCTTGAGTTTAGGTTTGCCAGTCCATTGTCCTGAGGTGTAGTCAGGGACCCAGCAGCCGTAGAGATGGCCTTCCTGCCTAGACATCCTCCTGGAAATTAAGAACTGTTGGCAGTTTGGCTCTGGAAACTCAGTTTCCCCCCAAGAAGGTGGGCCAACGGGGCTGTGAGCACAGAGGGCATCTTTGGAGGCCTTTGTCTGAAGCTCAGGCCTCCAGAGAAGAGACCCTTTTGGGGCATAGTTTTGTTGCTAGCAGGCAGAGTATGAGTGACATTTCTCAAAACGTTAAGTAAAATATTTAAAAATGTAATATCAAGAATTCACTTTCGTCTCATAGCCAAATGCCTTGGGGTATGCGTCTCTCAGTCACAGGGTGCTTTTTAACTTGATGCATTTCACACTTGGTTATTTAGCTCTGGTACAATTACTGAATTGATGGAACACATCACTTAATTATAGACTGGACCAGAAGGTGCCTGCCTTCTCTGGAGCTGGTGTCTCAGAGGATCCCAAACTGAATCTGAAATGTGTAAACAGAGAATTGAAGGATCAGAGAGGGGAACTTAACTGCAAAGTTCTTTTGTTTCTGGAGACCACACACCAAGACCCCTTGTGAGCACTGAGTATGTGGCAGACATATTTAAGGGGACTCCTCACCTAAGACATTAAGATGAAGACCAGGTGGTCGGATGGGTTTGCCAGGGTTCGGTTCACTACCCGGGACCGGTTTATAATATCTGAAGACATTCTGTAATCTGAACACATTCCCATTTTGGGAAACAATGAAAGGAATTCACGGAGAACACAGACATAACTATGGATGAGTGGTACCCAGTCTGCTAAAAGAAAGAGGATTGGCATGTGTGTCAGTACTGAATAAAGTACACATCACAGGAGAGTTCTTGCATAATTCCAGTTCCTTCTGAAGACATTGGCAAACTCTTCTGGCCATGAGTTGCTGATCTCAAATCTGACTCTAGCCCACGTTTTCCGATACTGTCCTTCTGGTCCTAGCCTGTGCTCACCGCGAGGCTCTCACATTGGTCCTCGCTGCTCAGAATGCCGAGTCTCCTCAGTCCCACGCTGCAGTGCGTTCTCATGCAGCCATCTGGCCTGCCTCTTTTACTTTAATTTTTTAAGATGTTATTTATTTATTTTTAGAGAGAGAAGAAGGGAGGGAGAAAGGGAGTGAGAGAAACATAGATACAAGAGAGAACATTGATCGGTCGCCTCTTGCAACACCCCCAACCAGGGACCTGGCCCACAACCCAGGCGTGTGCCCAGACTGGGAATCCAATGGCCAACCTTTCAGTTTGTGGGACAATGCCCAGCCCACTGAGCCACACCAGTCAGGGCAAGGGGCCTCATCTCTTTTGGCCTCTGGGCTTTCCCATGCCGGGCTTCTTTCTGCTCACATTTTCTTCTGTCTTTTGTTCTCTGCAAGTCCTCTGAGACTTTTTCTTAGGCACCTGCTTATCAAAGTTTAATCTTCAGCCTCCAGACCTCTCAAGCAGTGTTTCCCAACCTTTCCCCATCATGGCACACCAAGAAAATGATACTTTTGTTTCCCACCGTGACAAACTGGCATGGTTTGGGTGACCAGCTCAGGGCTCCAGCCACTTGGCAATCGAGGGGTCAGCATCTTGGGGTACCCTTGTAGAGATGCTCTGCTCGAGTAGAGCCTGCCGTGGCCACTTGACCATGAGGTTAATGGCTGCACTGGGACCCGAGCTCTTTCAGGTCCCTCTTTGACTGTGCCGGCTCTGCTGCACTGCTCATGAAGACTTGCCTCTGAGCCAGCTTCGAGCCCTCGATGCCTCTGTCATTGCTATTCTGGGTGTGGTCCTCGGGCCAGCACCACAGACACCTCCTGGGAACCTGCTAGCCACGCGGAACTTCAGATCACGCACAGACCTACTGACCGGGAGTCTGCACTGTTATTCCTGCCCTTCTGGTCATATCCCCACAGTGTCTTTTGAGGGCCTCGGCCCCTCCTCGGTCTGTTGGCATGTTTACCTTCTCTGGAAACGTAGCAATACAGGTTTTCTGTTTTTAAAAAACAACTTTTTATTTTTCAATTTCAGTTGACGTACATACAATGTTGTATTAGTTTCAGGTGTGCAACCCAGCGATTAGGTATCTATATAACTTATGACGTGATCAGGCCAATAAATCTAGCGCCCACCCGACACCATACATAGTTGTTACGATATTACTGACTGTATTCCCTAAGCTGAGCTTTGCATCCGCATGACTAGTCTGTATCTATCAACTTGTACTCTTAATTTCTTCCCCTTTTCACACAGCATCTGTCGCTCCTGTAGGTTTTAGTCTCCACTCTGGTTGAAGGCTAGGTAGTTGTAAGTGCAGTGGTGCCTCTTTCCTACTTTCTGTGAAAACAGTATAGTAGAGCGGGAAGAAGAGGGCGTGTGACCCGAGCATCTGTCTGGGGATCTCAGCTCTGCCACTAACTACTGTGTGACACTGAGATCACTATTTAACCTCTGGGCCTCCTTCCCTCATTTGCTACCTAGAATAAAAGCAGCTGCCTGGCAGGGCTGCCGTGAGGATTAAATAAGATAACCTGTGGGAAGTGCTGAGAGGGCGACCAGCATTTGTTCTTCCCCTCCCTCTCATCTGCTTCTCTCCCCCTAGTCCTGGCTCATGGTCCTTTTAAGAAAGCAGATGAAAATGAAGCCCAGCACAAGGCTTCCTCTTTGTGTGTTCTGGCACGTGTGTTCTCCACACCATCTTTGGACCACCCTCTTTCTCTTCCGTCACTACCTACTTTTGCAGAGTGACTTCGTGTGTTTCCATGGCATTAACTGCCAATCACGTGCAGAGTCCTCTTCCTCTTGCCTGGACTCCAGACCCACATTGCCATCTGCTCACTACGTACCCTGCAGGTCAGAGGTCAGAGGTCATACCACTACTTACACCATTAGAGTGAAATTCTTTTTATCAGTATATCTCCCTGATTAGACTCCCCGATCTTTTGAGGGCAGGGATTGTTTTTTTATTTATTTCTGAGTCTTTAGCATTCAGACAGATTTTATCTGAAAAAAGTCTTTATTTGATTTCTATTTTTGAAAGATATTTTTGCTGGGCATAAAATTATGGGTTGAGAAGTCCACCCCCCATGCCGGTATACTCCCCCACCCTTATCCATGGGGTAAGCATCCCAGGAACCCCAGTGGCTGCCTGAAACCATAGTACTGAACCCTGTGTTCAGTTGACCCTTGAACGACATGGGTTTGAATTATATGCGTGCACTTATATGCAGGTTTTTTTCAACTGACCCATAAAGTTCAAACCCACATTGGTCAAAGGTCAACTTCATGTTTGGGAATCTGTGTATATGGAGGGCCTGCTCTAGTTACACCTGGATTTCCCACTGCACCAGAAGTTGGTGCCCTTAATTCCAACATTGTTCAAGGGCCAACTGCACACTCTGCTTTTGCCTGTGCGTACTCACCTTTTCAGTTACAGGAAGCACTTTATGGCTTCTCTTTTGCACATTGGAATTGCCAGTATCACACTCCTGTACTTTGGGGTCATAATGCAAATAAAATAGCTTGGTAGAAGTTAAACTTAGAAGCCAACAATTTTTGATGGATTTAAATTTGACTTTTCCCTTGAGGACACACTACAAAGTTATAAACTTTTGCAAATGTATCCAAGGAGGAAATACAAAATTACTGATTTCTGTGTTAATTTTCTACAACATTATTACTAGAAAACAGATGCTTTCTGTTTCTGAATGAGGACAAAGAAATTATTTCAATTCATGAAATCACAAATCTCAGAGACTTCTTAATAAGAACGACAGTAGTTTAATTATGAAGACATTTATTTTTGTGGTGCTGTGGCTGCTGCCAAATTTAATGGGAAAAACAATTAGGATTATTATACCCCCGAATTTCTTAAACCTTTTCAATAAAACATTCAGACATTAATCAGTTAATTAATGCAACTTATCACAATGTTTTCTAAGTCAGAAATCTAGACTGTGTGATCACAATATGAATATATTTGTGGAAACAAACATTACCTCCCCAGCCTCTGGAATGTTCATGATTGAGCTACATTCGTACCTCCCTGGTGTTTTCTATAGATTGGTTCATGATGATGATGATGAAGATGAAGAAGATGAAGCTGATGATGATGGTGATCAATGATAATAGTTATACTTATAAAGCACATACCATGTTCCGAGAGTATTATCTCATTTCATCGTCCCTGCAACCATATGAGTAAGTGCTAATATTATCCCCATTTATAGATGAGGAATCCAAGGCTGTAGGTTGTTCAAGGTCACATGGCTGGTGAATGGCAGAGACAGGATTCAGACTCAGGTATGCTTGACTCCAAAGACCACTAACTTTGTAGAACAAGTCATGCAGCTCCACAAACTTGGATTAGTATTTGAGCTGCTCACAGGGCTGAATCTCACCTCTTGATTCTGGGGACACAGCCAAGACAGGATCACTGACAAAGATCTTTTTATTTCCTCTGCCTTGTCAGTATCACTTTTTAGGTATTTCCCTGACAGCTCACGGTACAGAGCTATTTGTAAGCCTGCCAAAATGCTTATGACTTGGAAATACCTTGTTTTCAAAAATTTTTTATTTTTCCATTACAGTTTACAGTCAATATTATTTTATATTAGTTTCAGGTTTACAGCATAAGGTTACACAAGAAAAACAAGGAGGTACCTACCTGTTTTTATCCCAAGTATTTTTGGGTTATTAGATCCTGTCAGTGAATTTCCATGGATCAAATGATCCTGTTACTTAGAAAGATGATAAAGCCTTGTTGTTTACTCCAGAACTCCGTATCTCTCAACAGTTAGAAATCATGATCACTTTCTCTGCAGCAGAGGCCCACCATGGGAACTGTCCATGGTGGCTACTTACAGAACTAACAAGTCATATTAGGAT
>VMDR010010935.1:0-29608 GCA_007922815.1 Macrotus californicus
AAATCATGCTATTCTAAGATACTTCTAAAAATTACACTGTGAGTTGTAAAGGCACAAATGAGGTCAAGATGTGGGACATGCATTTTTTACAAAAAGTTGTGCGTCACTCTCATGCTATATATAACTTCTCAGGTGTAAGAAGGAGTCAGGAGAAACTTTGGATGCAGAATTCATAGAAAACATAAGGACACTGGTTGTGACATACAAGAAGAAATGGGAAATAAGGGTGGGAGCACATATAGGCCATCATGCGTAGATGATTTTTAATGTGCTTATTTCATTTAGTGTGTCTTTCTTTTTTATTCACCCCATAAGGAGATGTAATTAGTGGTATGCCTGAACGCCAACGAACTCTTAGAGTCAAGGAAATAAGGTCTTTGTTACTCATGACAACGCCTTATTTTTTCTTATCTTTGTCCTTTTGAGTTTCCTCTCTTTCTCCATTGCTTGGTGAACTTCCACTTCTTTTTAAAACACAGTTCGATCCAATGTCTTCTGTGACAACTTTCTGAATATCCTTCATATACTGATAAAACCCACACTATGCGGAAGAAAAAAATTCTAACAGAAATTCTTGTTCTGAGTCATTCATTTCCATTAGGTTATGTGCTTCTTGCAAAGGGGCCATGTTGTAATCACTTCCATGTACCCTGGAGATAGTGAAATGTCTTACACACAGCAGGCAATTATTTTCCAGCAATGTTTATTAAAGAATAATCTGTGCTTTTGGTCATCTTCAACTTCCTTAATTCTTTCATAACTTAGCTGTGTATTATCAGAGATTCACATCAGAAATGAAACCCAGTGTAAAATCTTAGCAGATCATTTATCTTCCTTCTCCTAAAACCCTCATTATCTGGCTATTCAAATTGGTAGCTGGAGGGCAAGGAGGGGTTGGTGGAAGGCCTTTATATCTTTCCTGTTTTCATTCTGAGCAAAGTTTCGGTTATTCTTGTCTGGTCTGATGCTGTTGGATTTGGTCCCTGAGGGCCTCCCAGTAACCAGACCTGCGGTGTAATCTTACCCCTAATTAGACAATCATGCAGCAAGGCCTGGCCCCTGCCATTTGAGAGATGATTTATTTTTCTTTGTTGTGCTCAGGAAAGTAGAGACTGCAAAGTCATTGGAGAGGTCAAGCAACTCCTTCCCCTGCCCCCCAGTCGTGTCCTCCCAACCCCCTGCCTCCTTTGGCACTTCTCTCCCAGGGTCCTGCAGTAGATGTGTGTGTGGGGGGAGGGTGCTGATCTCCCACTGTGGCACTCAGAGGGGGCCAGATTCTACCTCTGTCCTCAGCTGAGCTTCCTCAATATGAGTCTGATCTAAGCACTCTCCTACTTAAAAATCGACAGAGAGCTCCACAAAACTTTCCAGCTTGTGTCGTCAGACCTCAGGGCCCTGTTTCTGCTTTGTTCTCTAACCTCACCTCTCAGACTATAGGTTCACGGAGAAAAACGCCATGCAACTGGGAAACTATGATTCTTCAAACGCGACACTCTGCTTTCAGTCCCCTACTCTGAGTGTCACGTTCTTCTGTCTGAAATGCTCTCTCCCTGCATCCCCTCCCTCCTCGTTCTTCTTCAGGTAGTCAGCTCAGTGTGACTCTTCAAAATTCTGTCTGTGTCTCCTCCTCCTGGAAGCCTTCCGTGAGTCTTCCAGCCTGGGATAAGTTCCAGTCTTCCTTGTTCTCACCGCGTCCTGTTGCCCCATAGTCTAAGCACTTGCCTCACATTTTATTGTAATTGTTGATTTACCAGGTTTGTCTTCCCAGCAGAGTATAAGCACTTGGAAACTAAAGTAAAAATGCTGTCAATGTGTCTAATAGAGTGCCTGTCACAGGGTAGGTTCTAGGGAAATGTACTTATTAAGTGAATTGATTAGTCAAAGAGAAGTGGAAGGGAGCCTGGATGGTGTGTAAGATGCGAGAAAGGAGCCGGGAGAGGTGAGGGGGGTAGTGTGGATAAATAGGTCAGCCACCGGGCTATTTATAAGACATCCTAGTGTGCCTTTTAGGAGAGACAATGACTGAAGCCATGCGGTCTGATAGCTGATCCCAGGACCAGAGTCCCTTTCTGTGAGGAGTAATGGAGGAGTGATAACTTCGTATCCTGACAGGGAAGTGTGAAAACTGGGTAGAAAAGGAACTTGCTTCAAGGGGAGCAAGTTGGTACCTAAAGCTGGTCTTCAACACAGGTTGGTGGTCTGTGGGGAGTGATGGACTGAGTAAAGAACAGTGCTCAAGTTATCTTCCAAGTTATCTTCTGGAATGAGTTTAGGGAATTGTGCGAAGTTCCAGGGGAGATGGGGACTGTGGGGCACTGGTCAAAAATCAGGTTAAAGAGTAGTGTCACTAGAGATGCTATTGTGTACCAATAAAATCTGAAGTTTAACACGTAAAAGGAAGGTATTTTCCCCACACTAGGATGAGAACAGGAGCCTTTTAGGTAGTGACTGTCAGAGTGAAATCGATCACGTGCTCCTAACAGCCACTTTAACATGGCATACCCACACTGGCGAAACCATCCAAATTACTCCTAAGGTTTAGCCACACGTGCTATTCCCTATCTTAGTTTTTTTTTTTTTTTAATTTTATTTATTTATTTTTAGATAGAGGGGAAGGATGGGAGAAAGAGAGGGAGAGAAACATCGGTGTGTGGTTACTTCTCACACACCCCCTACTGGGGACCTGGCCTGCAACCCAGGCATGTGCCCTGATTGGGGATCCAACCAGTGACCAGAACCAACACTCAATCCACTGAGCCACACCAGCCAGGGCCCTATCTTAGTTCTGAATCAGTTCTGTGACTACTAGTCATTCCTCTTGTTCCAAGCTGCTTCTGATCCTCCTGGTCTGGCCTTGAGGAGGTTTTCTACTTGCCCTGCTTGCCTTACTCAGCTGATTTGACACTGGACCCCACTTCCTTGGCTCTGATCCCAGGACCAACGAACAGCAGTTCTGGTTATCCTCCTGGTGAGCACCTGATTCAAGGATAGTTTTAATGTAGGAGGAGAGCTGAGACAATGAGATTGTCCCTTGAAAGGGAGCCAAAGGATGTAGTCAGTCAGTGGGGAGCAGTTGTAGTTTAGGCTAGTTACATGTGGTGACCAAGCAGAGAAATTTGGAGGGCAGGGAGGGAGATTCTAACAGGCTCACAAAGAGACAGAGACCCCATAGTTGTATTGGTCCTTGTTGATGTTCTATAGGTCCTATGTTTTGTTTACATGCAGTGTCCACATACCCCCTTTACTGCCACTCTGGTTGTTGTTTTCTTTTGTGTATTGTGAGGACCTGTCATCCTTACAAGCAAAGAGCCCTGCCTGGGAATGAGGATGGGGGATGGGCTGGCAGGCTATCAACTGGGGCTGGAGCATCAGAAATGAAGTTTGATGGACACTTGACATGCACTGGGTGAGTTCTGGGAGGAGCAGTTTGGCAGAGAGTAGATGCCAAGAGCAGGTGGTAGGAAGGCTGCTGTGGTCTTTTGGGACCAGAAGAGCCACCGTCAGGAATACCCTGACTGGAGAGGAAGGGCTGCAATGGGACTTCCACGCTGGGGCTTGAATCATTTTCCTGACTATCTTCCCAGACAGGCATGGCCTGGGTAAACTCTCAGTAAATGTTAGTATTAACGTGCCAGGGCACTGGGACAAATGTTTTATTTGCATTAATATGCTAATTCTCACAATATTTTGAAGTATGCCTTACTATAATTTCCATTTTATAGATGATGAAACTAATTTAGGAAGGCAGAGCTACCTGCTCCAAATCACACAGTGAAAATGGGGGTGCCAGGATCTGAAAGCGGGACCACATGTGCTGGAGCCCACACTCTTTAGCACAACTTTATGCCTCCTTTGTACACACTGGTCACGGCATACCGCTTTCAGCCTGTCTGATGGCTCTCCTGCACTTAACCGACTGCTCTGGGACGGCACAAGTTTTCCCAGGCCCTGTTCCTCTCTCTACAGCCAGGTCCTGATGGATCCTGGAGGTGCTTGTTGACTGCTCCCAGTGATTGCTGCCCAGAGGCTCTACCAACATGTGAAAAGATTTTCTTTGGGAGAGAAAAAACATGAGTAATAAGAACTGGATTCCAAAAGCAACAAGCGTTTGGACTATTTTTTGTTCAAGAAATGTTCAACTTGAAAGGGCAAGGCTCTGAAGTTGCTGTTTGAAGTTCAGACTATTTTTTAGACTTTTGAACATTAAAGGATGAGATTAGAATTAAAATTTGTAGGCCACATACAGTCCCTGTCACCCTGGGAAGATGGGGTGATTGATACAAGCTGCAATGTCGGGGTGGGGGGGGAGCCGAGATGCGTTTTCTTGGTGACCCTGAAGCCTTACTTTCCCCAGGCAGCAAGGTAGCTTCAAGTTTCTCAAGGGAGGCAGTTACTTACAATTTACTACAATTCATTTCACTGTAATTTTGAAAGCTGTGGTAATTCATGGAGGTAGCCTGGGTCCATTGGAACTACTTGATTGGAGAAAGAACTTGGCTAAAATCTTTATTTTTGCTGGGCTTAGTTGTTCCTTCTGCCAAATGAAGACATTTGTGCCCGCACCATAGGGCCACATAGAAGGGGAAATAAAATAGGAGATGTAAATGTTCTTTAAAATGTAAAGGGCTCTTTAAATGTAGGAGATTATTATCACACATTCTTCTAGGGCATGTTTTTTATTAAGGATGTGGCTTTGGCATGCAGAGATGGCAGCAAAGGACATTCATTCATTCAAGAAATATCCATTGTCATCTACTATATATTACTCATCATTGTACCTGAAAAGCCAATCACAGTGACTAAGACCAATGCAGAGCCTTTCCTTACTGGGCTGAAATCTGGCTGGAGACACAATTTATTTTTGCTGGAGAAGTACATCATAACGAAAGATCCTGACATAGTTGGAGATAGATAGTAGAACTCAGGAATGTCTTCTTATCCAAGTTTGGGGAGAAGGAAATACTTTGTATTCTGGTACATTTATGGGTTGGACTGTGTCCTCCCAAACTTATGTGTTGAAGTCTTAACCTCCAATAACTCAGAATGTGACTGTGTTTGGAGATAGAGGTTTCTAAAGGTAATTAAAGTAAAATTAGGTCTCATGGGTGGGCTCCAAGCCAATATAACTCCTATCCTCATAAGAAGAGAATATTAGGACACAGAGATGCACAAGAACGGATGAAAGACCATGAGGAGTCAGGGAGTAAAGACAGCCATCTGCAAGCCAAGGGGAGAGGCCTAAGAAGAAATAGCCCTATCAACACCTTGGTCTTCCAGAACTGTGATAAAATGACTTTCTGTTGAGCCACCCAGTCTATGGTTCTTTGTTATACCGGCACTAGCAATCTAATATAGTAGTCCTCCCTTATCCATGGGGAATATGTTCCAAGACCCTCAGCGGATGCCTGAAACCACAGATGGTACCAAGCTCTCTATATACCATGTTTTCTCCCTATACATACTTATGATAGAGTTTAATTTATACATTAGGCACAGTAAAAGATTCAGACTAACTAAAAACAAAGTAAAACACTGACAATATATACTGTAATATAATAAAAGTTACATGGATGTGATCTCTTTCAAAATATTTTGTACTGTACTCATCCTTCTTCTTGTGATGATGTGAGATGATAAGCTGTCTTAGGAAGTTGAGAATGTCCACCTTTTCACTTAAAGGAAGGACTTTGTGGGTTTTTCCTGGGCACATTTGAATTGCCAGCATATTTCCTTGGCATATTTGAATCACTACTCCAGTGCTTTGGGGCCATTATTAAGTAAAATAAGGGTTTCTTGAACGCAAGCACTGTGATACTGTGAAAGTTGATCTGAATACTGAGATGGCTACTAGGTGACAAATAGGTAGGCAGAGTGGCTATGCTGTCCATGGTGGGAAGAAATGGGACAACTCAAGGTTTCATCATGCTACTTAGAATGTCATGCAGTTTAAGTTATAGATTATTTATTTCTGGAATTCTTCATTTACTATTTTTAGACCACAGTTGACTGTAGGTAACTGAAACCGTGGAAACAAAACCACAGATAAGGGAGGACTACCATAGAGGCACTAAGTAGACAGTGAAAAGTATTTGTTAAATAAATAAATTAGTACAAATTATACTTAGCCAAGCCCTGACCCATGGGTATCAGTTTGCCAGGCTGAGGGTGTGTGTGACTAGGGAAGAGGGATGGCTAGAGAATTCTAGGCAGGGGAAACAGCCTATGGAAGGTATGGAGACTTGTGAGAACAAAATGTACTCAGCACAACTACAGCATAAAGAACACGGTGGGGTGGCAGGAGATGAGGTGGAGGGGTGGTCAGGGACCAGGAACATGTAAGCCTGGCTGAGTAATGAGAATAACTCCCAGGCCCCTGCTGCTCTAGATAAGATGAAGTTTCACATTTCTACATGTGTTGTTACGTAGCATACAATTCAATGAAAACTCATACCCTAACTACGATGAGCTGGGTGCATGAACTATTTCATTCAAGCTTCACAACAAATGTACAGGGTTCTACTATTATTCCATTTTGTAGATGAGGAAATGGAGGCTCAAACAGATTGAATAATTTCCCTAAGGACAAATGACTAGGAGGTAGCAGAACAGGATTCAGACTCAGTTTAGAGTATGGGTCTCTCAACATAGCTGTTCAACCTCTTTAGGATGTATCCAGCTCTGGCCAGGGTACCTCTCACTGGGAGGTCTGGGTTCTCATAATTTGTGTTAGGAAGTTGTCAAGAGTGAGGGCCTTCTGTTTCCTGCATGGGGTGTAGCTGTGTGTAGGTGTGTGAGTGTGTGCATATGAGCCCCTGTGGCTGGATTACACGAGAAGTCTTTTGTGGACTGCAGGACTGGGAAGTGAATCTTTCAGCTGGGGCATATAGATGCTGTCAGAGAGACAGGAAGACGCCATCACTCCAGGTAGAATCAGCAGCAACATCACTGGAAGGTCCATTGTAACCTGGGGCAACAGAATATTGCCAGGATATCAGTGGGAACATTTTTCCTTATCCCTCACCTTTCTATGTGGAGGGCCTGTAGCAGGACCACCCACCTGGTCTCTCTCCTCACTCCTGCCTTCTCTCCATGGGGAGAAGGGCACCCTCTCATGGTGAATGTAGAGGCTCTCTGCTTGCCTCCAGGGACCATGTATTCTGGTCTACCCTCAGCCACGCCTAGGCAGCCTGTCCTGCTGGGAGCCATGCTAGCCAGCACCCCCGTGCTAGGTAGGTGAGTTTAACTTCAGGAGGCAGTGCTGTTGACCACCTCTTTGACCCTGTCTCAAGCCATATCCTCCAATCTAGCTTTTATCAGCATAAAAGCTGATCTTTTCCTTTACTTGTGCCTGTCACCCACGTTTTTTTTTAGTTGGCCCTGAATTATGAGGAGTGAGGCACATTTTTTGCGCACCCCATAATGTGCCAGTGCACTGGGTTAATGACCAAGAGGGGCTGAGTGTGAGTGTGGGGTGCTCAGGCAATGGAGGGCAGAGATGCTGTAGGTAGCTCCCCCAGCTCTGCATGTTCTCCTGCCCGTTTATGGTCTCCGGACGCTGTTTGGAGCGTGGTGATTTTGAGACTTTCAGCCCGTAAGCCACCTGCAGATTTATTTTTGGCTATTTTCCCCGTTAAGTATTTTTGATGCCTTTGTATTAGAATTCTGGTGAGAGAGTTGGATGATACATGGCGTGTTTTGTAAAATAGATCTGGGCATGAGTGCTGTGAAAAGCAGGGGTGGGAGGGAAGGTCTATATATCTGTTACCTGTCATCATGATTGACAACCAGCCAGTGCAAAGCACATCAATACACTTGACAACAAGCATTGATCTGTCAGGAGCTAGCTGGGGACCAGCTGGTCAGTATTGCTCTCTTGTCTGGGCCAGCTCACGTGCCTGGGGTTGGCTGGCAGTGGCAGATGCAGCATGGTCTCAGTAGGGGTGACTCTGCCTTGCTCCGAGTGTCTCATTCTTCAGCGGACTAACCTGGGCATAGTCTTACAGCAATGGCAGAGATGCAAGTGAGCAAGAGGAAACATGTAGGGCCTCTGGGTGCTAGGCTCAGAACAGCACACCATCCTTGCCAGCTGGTCATGCTGGATAAAGTGCGTCATCTGGGGTAGGGAATGTACTCTACTTTTGTGAGAAAAACTCCAAGTCTGAAATGACAGGGAGGAACCTATGGCCATACCACCTTGAATGCCCCTGATCTCATCTGGAATGACAGGGAGGGGTAACGAAAGGGGAGGGGTGGTGGTGCCATGAATGCAATCAGTCTAGCACAGCAGAGGAGACAGGAAATCCTGGTGAAAAGGGCGTGCCTCACACTGTTGCACGCATCAGCAAGATGACCTGGCTGGAAGGACATTTAAAAACTCTGCCCGGGGCTGCTAACAACCTGAGGCATGATCTGGCTCATGTGTGCCTGGTGTCCCTTCTGATTGGTTAGTTCTTGTGCTGTGGTTTTTGAACCTTTTGAATATCATTCTTGCCCATATCCTCCACCAACCAAATCTTATAAGTTTTTAATTCTCGAAGACGTCTGTTATCCATGCTCTTCTGTCCATAGGTTCAGGGCTCGTTTCTAGCATGGTTTCCTGCAACAGCCCTCTAACATCTCCTTCATTCCCGTCTGGTCGCTACTGGTCTCACACTATGACCAGACCTGCCTTTCTAAACACCTTTCTCCCTGCTTAACAGTCTTCACGGAATTCTGAACTTTGTCTATTACCTGTCCCCTCTACAGCCCCATTTCCAGTGACTGAGACGATTACAGCTGTCTGTTTCAAACCACTGGGTCCTTAGTTGTACTGGACCCTCTGCTCAGAAGTCCTGCCCAAATTCCCTTTGCCATCTCACCCCTACACATCCTTCAAGACGTAGCCTAGGCAGCCCTTCCTCCAGGAAGTCCACCTTCCCTGATCCCCAGCAGGGTGGAATGAGGCTTGCTCTACACGTCACTGTAGCCACCCAGCTTCCCTTCAGCTCAGCACTCACCATGCTGTATTATATTTCTCTTTCTACTGCCTGCCTCTTGCTCCAGAGTTGAGCTTCTGGGGGGCAGAGACTCAGTCTTATTTGGGTTGGTGTCCACAGAACCTCTGACAGAACCTGACACACTACAGGTCTTCACTAAATTTTTAAATGAAAATAGGTATTCCCACAATGACACATAATACAGTACAGAATATTCTTGCATTCTTCGAAGTGCCCGTGTGTGTGCACACAGGCACACACATACCCTCCTTCCCCTCCCTGACCCCAGTTCTCTCTGATGCATATCGCGTACGCAAAGGGTTCATGCAGGGTGCTGAGTAAAGCAATTGAGAGCTTCTGCTTTGATGTTTTTTATTTCAGGAAGCTACTTGAACAGAGGGTAATTATTACTGTTAATAGCAATAATTTCCCCATAATCTGGTTACATGTCCTATTTCATTTTAACGACCAGAGCAGCTGTCTTTAAACAAGTCCGGACGGCCTGTGGGGACAGAGCTTCCTGAGGCATATCCTCTTTGGTCTAATTATTCCACTGCTGGAACATGTCAGAGAGAGAAGCTGAGGGTAGGGGGCTGGGTGGGGCAACATCCCCCTTTTCATCACACCACCCCAGCGTCTTCTAGAACACAGAACTTTCTGGTGCTTTCCCATAGCAAATGCACGGTGTCATAGCAGGAGAGAGAGATAGGGTTTCTGATCTCACCGTATCCTTGCTCTTGGGAGCAATGAGATGCTATCTGGAGGCAGGGCCACGACTCCAAGGGAGCAGGCTTCCTTTTCACTTCTTTTAATTGGCAGCTGATAACATGAAAAACCACCAACCATATCAATGCCCTGCGGGCTCTCAGATCTTTTTATTTTTCTCCAAAAAAGTTGCTTTACAGGAGGAAATGAGGCCGCTTCAGATGGGTTCACATTAAAACAGGATACAGTATTCTACGCCCTGTTCATTTGCTAAACATTTGCTGAGTCTATGGCTGCCACCTCACTACTTACGCAGTATCTGCGTTTGCTCCCTCTCACTTCCGATGGTCTGTAGTTTCCCCTGGGACCGTGTTGTTCCAGTTGATAATACCAGCTCTGGAGTCAGGCATGTCTAGATTGCATTTACTTCTCAATCACCTTCTCTAGGTTCTGTGGCCTCAGAAAGGTCCTGTATCTTTTGGTGTCTCTGAATTTTAATTCCTTATTTGTGGATAAAATGTGGATAAAAATACCCATCTTGTGTGGCTGGGCAGAGGATGAAGCAAGGTGACTTAGGTGGATAGGTAGTAAATGGCTGCTCTTGGTCCTTTTTTCACTGGCATCTTGATGAGAGAGACTTAACAATAGGGTTAAACACACCTGCGCAGAAAGTGAAACTTTCAGAAAGCCACTGAGGCAGGAATAATGGCCTTTTATGAAAATGACTGTTAACTGAATTACAGCTTCCCCAGATCTCAAAGGAACAGAGATGGCCTGCTGGTCAGAGGGTAGACTCATGCAGGGGAGGCAAAGATACCCTTGGCGTTCTCCCTTCAGCACGTTGTACCTCACAGCTGTTTTCAATATGTTAACGATTTAGGAAAACAGTCAAAATGATACCTTGGAAATTTCAGTCCCACAGTTATGGAAAGACCTGCAGGAAGAGAAGGGCTGTCTTTACGCGGGTCGTTTCATTTGATCCATGGTGGGTTTTATTTTATTTTATTTTTAAATGAAATAAACCTTAAGAAAAATTATTGTTCTACACACACGTTTTTTTAATGCAGTTTCTGGCTTTAAGAGGGCTGGTTCCATAATTGAAGCAAATATAAAATATATAAAATAACAAATGGAAACATATGCTGGCACTCCTTATGGTGAGTTCTTTTTTGACCAAAAGTATTTCCAGGAAATATGATAAAATTTTCAAGCCACGTGAGGTAGTTTGGATAGGATATGGAAACCATCTTCTTTCTGTTACACAATATTATTAATGTTCTGGTCTACAAATGGAAAAAAATACTTATTTGTCAATTCATTTCTTTCTTCCTAAGTCTTGGCCTCAACGTTATGAGGCCATATGGGAAACTAGAAGGAAAAGAGGCTTTGGAGCCACAGTTAGAAGCGATGCCTCATGGACAGGGGTTGGAGAATGGTGGTAATTCCCACTCTCCCTGCAAGTTCTAAGCCAACTGAGAAATAAGCACAAGAGACAGAAGGACAAAGGTCAGAGCTCTGTCTTCACTGTTGGCAGTGTTGTGTTGGATGGCCAAACTTGGGCCCAAAGACAAGTAGATTTTCTGTTATTTTCCTCAAGAGCAGGACTTTGGGTGACACATTCCAGAGAGTCCGAGTCTACAGATTGAACAAACATCGACACAGCCCTGTGCAAGGAGAGTCACTCACTGCCCCTCAACCATCTAGTTCCAAGAGGAATAAATAAATATTTCTGTAAAATTTGGCTACAAATTCAGGAGTTCCCATGTCCACCCTCCCCTCCCCCTCTAGGTCCAATAATTTACTTAGACAACTCAAGAGAACTCAGGCAAATGCTATACTTACAATTTTTCTTATAAAGGATACAACTCAGGAATAGCCAAATGGAAGCGATGCACAGGGCAAAGTCCGGCTGGGAGGTAGCAAAGAATTTTCCAGACCTCTTCAGCGGCACCACCCTCCTGGCATATCAGAGCATTCGTCAGCCCAGAAGCTCCCCAAACTTCATTGTTCAAGATTTTCTACTGAGGCTTTGTTGTGTAGGCACAATTGATTCAATCATTGGTCACTGATGATTAAACTCAATCTGCAGTTCCTCTCCTCTCCCTGGAGATTGAGGGTGGGGCTGAAAGATCCAACCCTCTGGTGCATGGCCAACCTCTGCCCTGAAGCCATCTAAGGGCCCCCTTAAGTCACCTCGTTTGCATAAACTCAGGTATGGTATACAGAGGCTCATTATGAATATCGAAAAATAACCCTATCATTTAGGATACTCCAAGGGATTCTAAAGTTCTGTGCCAGGAATGGGAGCAAAGACCAAACATACATATATTTTTATCACATCACAGTACCTGCCTGAGGTGCCTGGCTGGCTCTAGGCTTTTGAAGATGAACAGGATTAAGGCATATAATAAGCACTCATGAACATCAATTACCTCCCCCTAACCAACTGGTTACATTAAGGCGCTAGATCTATTCAGTGCTTCCCTAACTTTTCATCACTAAAGATCTATCCATTATAATCCCAGATGGACCTTATGTTTTGAAAGATTTTGCTTCTCACACTGATAAGTTTGAAATGAGGAAAAACTCAATGCATTATTTATAGCTTGAAAAATAATGGAAAGATAGAACAGATTATCTCAGGTCCCACATTATGACCCCACCAAACTGACAGACTTCCAGCCAAAGTTGAAGGAAAGGCTAATCTGTGTGGCTTTGCCTTGGTCAAAAATGCATCAGAAGTATCTCTGAGAAGAAAGAACGAACATGGATAATAGAAGTCTCTAGGTGATGGAATTAGGAGCAGTTTATAAACTCAGAAGATATGAATGAAAATAGAAAAGAATAAATGCATGTCCATTTGGAAAACTTGTAGATCAGAAAAGTGACTTTTAAATATACAAAAATAAATGAACTAAATTAGGCTAATATCTTGGGTAGTATTATAAGAACCTGATTAAGAAAAAGTCATCTTTATGGTTCTTTCTAACATTTATTATTCACTTAGGAACAAATACTAAGTACCTTGCCTGAGCCAAACTTTATTCCTGGCAATGGAGACACAAAAGTTAAAAAAAAAAAACACTTGAGGTTCCTGCCTTCATGGGGCTTGTGCTCTGCAGCTCAAATTGATGATTACATTCATATCATATCATGTATTATATCATATTAATTATCATATTGATAATACTTATAGTAAATGTGCAATAAATGTTAGATATGCTTGGGCTGTGCTAAGTCTTTTACATAGTTAATTTCAGTTATTTTTCTTAGCACCTCATGAGACTGGTGCTTTTATTACCAAAACTTGAGACCCAGAGAGGTTCAGTTAAATGGTCAAGGTCACGTAGCTACGATGTGGCAGAAATAGGATTAGTCCCCAAGTCTGACTGGTTCATGTTTTTAACCCTTATTTTTTCTAAGATAGGATTTTCTGCTTGCATTTCTATTCTCTCATTTTAAAAAGTTTTAACGCATAAAAACGTGTATGTGTAAAATTATTTTAAAAATTAGCTAAATATTGATCGCTGAATTTGGCCAGCTGTTTGGAAAACCCAGGTGCTTCTGGCACTGTCTATTGGCAAGACATCAAAGCTTCTGTCTTAATGGAGGTTATCCCTGAGACACTGGGGTAAGCTGTTTAAGGAGGAAGCTGTAGAAAATTTCAGGTGCAAAACAGTTGGCAGGGATGATAAAGGAGGAGCTTGGAATATCCAGGTTTGGGCAAAGGAAACCCTGAAATATTTGTTTGAAGGGAGGAAAGCCCGGTGTTGGGGCAGGAAACAAAATACAACCCACCTGCCTGGTTTTACATAACAGACCTGCCCGCCAAACTCATCTGCTGCTCCCCATGATCCTGAAAGATGGCCTGTGAGTCTGGGGCAGCCATTGCCTTTGGCTGCACTTAACTTAAAAAACACTAGCAACGGTTTCCTCTTTCATGTAGACTCATATTCGATTTGAGCTGTAAGACAAGATGAGAAATGGTTGGGCAGCGGCTGAGGGGAGGGAGGTGGGTGGGTATATTTTCATTCTGCCAGTCTTTTTGTACTTTGTGCCACATTTCATGAATTCCTTCCCTCAGGGCAATGGAAATAAAATTACCTGCCGGAGGAGTTTCAGAATGAAAAATGAACTCACAGCCAGACGCTAGGATTGCTCCTGGCACAAACATTTAATGGGGGAAGAGAGGGACTCAGGACAGGGAGCTATAAAGGGGCAGGGAAAAGGGAACCTATATTTGAGAGTCAGGAGACCTGTATTCCACATCCAGAGAGGTCACTCACCATCCTGGGGCCTCAATTTCTTCATATTCAAAACAAGAGTATTAGAGATCTGGATCTGAAATCTTCTCAGTTTCCCCAGTAGGAAATTGGATGATTCCAAACCCTGGGAGGGGTAGGAAGGGCTTTCTAATTTTTTTTTGGGGGGGGTGGATATGGGCTTGAGGGATAGCATTTGGCAGAGGAGCAAATGCAGCACCTCTGTCACACTAGCCTGGGTGGAGGGCTGATCTGGGACAAGACTGGAGCACAGGACATGATGTCATAGGCAGCTGTGGACCCTTCTGGGCACTAGGAGAAGTTGGGTCATGCCCCTTGATTATCAGTGCTCTCCAGAAGGGAGCTCGGGCTTCGTCTTCTTTATTTGTAGTGTGTGATTTTTTTTAAAATTAAGGAAAATAATTGCCTTCTTCTGTCTTTTCTAGTCTCCTTCACAAAATAATGGAGATAATAAAAAAGTAGTCAAGTGTATAATCTTGATATTATTTCCCCTGCCTTCTTCTTCTCTCCCCTTTTCCTTTCTTCCCATCCCTCCAACACCACCCCTCCCACATACCACCAAATGGTGATTTGATTTTTAGTATGAGGCCTCCTCGGAGGGTATAAGCCTTTATAGCAAGTTGAAACAGGTCCAGGGAGGCTTGCTGTCCTGCTAAATTCCCTTGAGGTGGGGATGGGAGGGTCACTTGCTGTGCTGACAAAGACTAGGGCCTAAGTCTCTGAATTTTGAATCCAGGGACTGGATAAGGCAGGGACTTTCCTCCATAACTGTTCTTCTCACCATCTCAAAACTGATTTTTAAAATTTTCATTCTGAGGATTCCCAGTCAACATGGCAGCATAAGAAAACCTGGGTCACCTCCTCATACAACCACTTCAAAATTATAACTAAAATATAGAACAACCATCACTCAGAACTGTGAGGAATTGAGTTGAAGGGAAGTCTAACAACTATTGTATTAAAGAAACCACATCCATCCAGACTGGTAGGAAGGGGGGAGACATGGAACGAGTTGGTCCTACGTCCACATGTGGGGGATAAAAAATTTGGAGGGATATCTAGGGAGCAAGGAATCCCAGCCCCACACCAGGCCCCTCAGCCCAGAGTTCCAGTGCCAGAAAGATAAGTCCCCATAACTTCTGGCTGCAAAACCCAGCAGGGATTGAGTCGGTGGAAGAAACTACTAGAGTCCCAAGCAGTTCCCCTTAAAGAATCTATACACAGACTTACTCAGTCTCAGTCCTTCTGAGCTCCAGCACCAGGGTAGTAATTGAAAGGCACCAGAGGCATCCAGGGAGGAACTGAAGTGTCTGGTATTAAGGTGGGAGCTGGGGGACAGCTTTCTCCCAGACAGAAAGGTGGACAGAGGCCATAGTTCCTCTGCTGAAACCTCCGCTGACAGAGCCACAGAGCCACAGAACCAGAGGGCAGGTGCTGTATCTGAGACTCCATCAATCTGGCTAACACTGTTTGCCTTGCCCTGGAGATCCCCTGAGACTCCAGCCCACCCAACTTATGGGCCCACCCAATGTGTTAACAGTGACTTTTCCATATAAATGGCTGGTCTTAGCTCATGCTTCACAACTTCCTAAATACTCTCAAACAAGCGACAGCTGGCCTCAGTAAGCCCCCAGCCCCTGTACCTCTTGCTAACAGTCCCCAGGCCTGGTGCTAGCAGCAGCTAGCCTTGATTCACAGCTTGGCTTCACTTGGGAATCTCCAAGCCCAGCATAAGTACAACCATCTCAGATTGCTTTATAGCTCATTCAAGGTAGCCCTGGGCAGAACACAGGTGGGGACTGACCTTGGCCTGCATAACCAGGGAAACCCCAGAGCCTGTACACCCAGTGGACAGCTGCAGACCATGTTGAAGCATGACCACCCTGCCCCTGCACAGCTGATCCTCCATGGAGGGCAGAAGCTGGTGGTCAGTGGTCACAGCTAGTCCTTTCAGCTGACTGGCCTAGGTAAATCTTGCCCATTGACCTGCCAAAAGCAATCAAGGCTCAACTATAAGAAGAGGGTGTACCCAGCCCACATGAAGGACACAGCTTGAGTATCCAGCTTGGGTGGAAGGGGAGGTTGTGCCATTGGACCCTATAGGACACCTACTACAGTAGGCCACACTACCAAGACAGGGAGTAATAGAAGCTCTACCTAATACATAGAAACAAACACAGGGAGGCTGCCAAAATGGGGAGACAAAGAAACATGGCCCAAATAAAAGAACAGAACAAAACTCCAGAAAAAGAACTAAACGAAATGGAGATAAGTAATTTATCAGATGCAGAGTTCAGAACACTGGTTATAAGGATGCTCAAGAAATTTAGTGAGAACCTCAACAGCATAAAAAAGACCCCAGTCAGAAATGAAGGACACACTAATTGAAATAAAGAACAATTTACAGAGAAACAACAGTAGAGTGGATGAAGCCAAGAATCAAATTAATGATTTGGAACACAAGGAAGCAAAAAACAACCTGTCAGAACAAGAAGATAAAATAATAATAATAATAATAACAATAAAAACGAGGATAGTGTAAGCAGCTTGTGGGACAACTTAAAGTGTTCCAACAGTCACATCAGAGGGGTGCCAAAAGGAGAAGAGCAAGAAATTGGAAATCTCTTTGAAAAAATAATGAAAGAAAACTTCCCTAATTTGGTGAAGGAAATAGACATGCAAGTCCAGGAAGCACAGAAAGTCCTAAAGAAGATGAATGCAAAGAGGCCCGCTCCAGGACACATTATAATTAAAATACCAAAAGTTAAAGATAAAGAGAATTGTAAAAGAAGCAAGAGAAAAGAAGTTAGTTACTTATAGGGAAGTTCCCATAAGACTGTCAGCTGATTTCTCAAAAGAAAGTTTGCCAGGTAGAAGGGATTGGCAAGAAATATTCAGAGTCATGAAAAGCAGAGACCTACAGCCAATATTGCTCCATCCAGCAAAGCCATCATTTAGAATTGAAGGGCAGATAAAGAGCTTCCCAGAAAAGAAAAAACTAAAGGAGTTCATCATTACCAAACCATTATATATGAAATGTTAAAAGGACTTAAAGAAAAAGATTAAAAACTATGAACAATAAAATGGCAATAAATACATATTTATCAACAACTGAATATAAAAAATATATTAAGCAAGAGAAGAACAGAGACAGAATCATGCACATGGAGAACATTTAGGTGGTTGCCAAATGGGAGGGGGGTGTAGGAGAATGGGTGAATTGGTGAATTGGTGAGAGGATTAAGAAGTACAAATAGGTAGTTCCAGAATAGCCATGGGGATGTAAAGTGCAGCATAGGAAAGGGAGTAGCCAGAGAACTTACACACATGACCCATGGACATGAACAATGGTGTGGGGATTGCCTGAGGGAGTGGGGGGTGCTGGGTGGATGGGGCAAAGGGGAAAAATTGGGACAACTGTAATAACATAATCAATAAAATATAATTAAAAAATTTTCAGTTTGTCATGGACCAATACTTTTGTAAAATTCAATAAAAATGAATTAATGGAGAAATAAAGTGGGAAAAAAAGACACACAAACCACAAGCCCCATTTTTTAAAATTATTAAATTCAACAGACATATAAAAGTACTCTATCAAGTTGCTCTAAAACTACATATATAGTTTCCTCACTAAGTTAATTCCTACAACTCTTCATACACTCTTAGTATTTTCTTCTGAAGAGCGGGGAGAGGGAACAAGGGTAGGTCTGACTTGGGTGGGTTTGTCAGAGTGAGTGGAAGCCAATTTATGTGGTTTGCTTTCTAAGTCCATTTATCAATGTGCTCTTTCTTTATAAAAATTTTCTCTAAGTTTCAGGGCTTGTTAAATGTAAATTTCCATTTATCTTACAAGAAACCTTTTGCACTAGGCAGGAAGGAAAATGAAGTAAGAGAAAGAGCACATTGGGCTGGAAGCCCAAGACCTGGGTTCTAAGAATTATTTTTCACTACTTTACTACATGACTTTGGGCAAATGACCTATCTTTACAATATTTTTAATTCATTCCCAGGTGGTCCATGTGGTCCAGGCTCTCTAAATACGTTCCTCTGGATGGCTGTGATAATCTCCTCTCTCCTGGTCTCTCTACTTTCATTTCACTCCCTCCAGCCCACCCTCCAGCTTCTGAAGGGTGCCTTTAATGATGCCCATTTCTTCCTCAAAAGCTATCCTTGGGTCTTCATTTCACATGCTTTTATGCCTCTGAGACTGGCTCTGAGGGTTAACAACAACAAGCTACAACTGGACTCTGGGAGCTGTGATGAGATCTGTAATATATTGTTCTAAATGCAAGAGATCACCACCACCACCACCATCACCACCACCACCATCACACAGAATGGACCCCAAGAACTCTCTTCCCTCCCTGTCTCCCTCCCGCCAAAATTGGGCCAGAAATCCCACTCTGTGTGAAACTCAAATGATGGAAGCACTTTTAAAAATCTTTTTTTTTCTCCATCCAAAATTCTGCCTACTGGCCTGGCATGGTGCAAAGGCTTTCACAGGCAGCTGGGAGTTCTGCATTTGCCAAGCGGCTGCTTGTCCAAGGTTGCTTGGCAATACTTAATCCTCTGAGTCCTCCACCTCCCACGCATCTACTCTTTCAACATTCACTCTTTCAAAGGAAATCTACAAATAGACTCTTGTTATATCTTCAAATAAACTTTAGAAATAGGCATGGCATATATTACTTCTCTAGGACTGATAAGGGAACTGAGGCCCAGAGAGGCGAAAGGAACTCTTCCAGGTCACACAGCCATTTTGCAGCTCAGATGAGAGTAAAACGCAGATCTTTTAACTCCTGGTCCTGTGTGCTTTCCTCCTGTATACAAATATTTTTAAATGACATTTTGTCTTAAAATTTGCCACACCTGGTCCTAACTCTGAGTAAAATCTTTGTGTATAAAGTTAGCATTGTGGAGAGCTGAGAGGGAAACTGGAGGGGGAAAAATTTCATGTTAATGGGCTTTGATGCTAGGCAGGAATCTTTAAACTGAGAGGGAAAAAAAAAGAACAAGTTACATATGAAATCTCTGCAGAGGGAAGAGAAAGTAACATTTTACTTACACAAAAAGAGAAACTGAGCCACGCTACCAGGGTGTTCAGCGCTACCATATTAATTTCAAGGCACACAGAGACTGTTGATAAGAGAACTTCTGCATGGATAGGAGAAAAAATATGTGCTTGATTAAAATTTGCAAGTCTTGAGTTAACTTTGTTCCCTATTCCTTTCCCAGTTTTTCCTCCCGGGGTCTCTGTTTGTTCTTCCATAAAATGAGATGGTGGGTGTATCTCTCAGCATCGGCTAAGCTTAGCTGCTGTAACAACAAACCCTCAAATGTTAACAGCTTGCAACCACAAAGATTTATTTCTTGGTCTCTTGGATGGGCTGTGGCTCTGCTCTAGGTCTTCCTTTATCCTGGATGTCTCTCTCTGGGACATGCCAGTCGCATGGCAGAGAGGAAAGAACCACGACAGAACCATTGTTTGGTTATTAAACTTTTGGCTTGGAAACATCCCATATCATTTCTTTCACAAGAGAGACCAATGTCAATGGGGTGAAATTATGATTCTCAAGGGCAGGCCCAATGGGAAGGAATAGCACATATTTTGACAATAACAAAGTCTACCAAAATGGGATTAAACTTGGTATATTTAACTCTTTCCTGAACATCTACATTGTGATATCTTACTTTAAATTCGACATGTTCAAGACTGAACTCATCAGCTTCGTTCCCCAAATAAGGCCCCTTCCTGTATCTTTTGTCCATAGAAACCCTACCACCACCCATGCACCCCAACATCTAAACCAGAACTGAGGAGAAAAGCTAGACGATATCTCCTTGGTCTCACCTTCCACATCCCATTGTTAACCAGGTCCTGTGGGTTCTGCTTCTGAATTACCTCTCCTATTCATTTCCTTCTCCATATTTCCTTCAGCACTGTCATAATCTAAGGCAGGGTGACGAACGTCTCGTCTACTACAATAGTTTCCTCATTACTCTCCCGCCTCCAGTCTCTGGAATATGGAGGGGGGGCATGGATTTGAGGGGAAAGAACATTGTGAAACCAGAAATTATTGTAAGATCAGTAAATCATTCCTGGGTAATTTTCAGTGAAAGTATTCACTCTCAGTATTTATTGTTCTTTTTTTCCTTTTTCTTCAAGAAGGAAGTAATTGTAGATAAATACATTTAAGAAAAGTTGACATTGTCCTCCCATTAAATATCAGCAAATTCTACAGGCCCGCATTTGAAAGATACAAGAATAGTAGGAAATGCAAGCCCTTCGAAAAAAGCAGGACCTTCCATTGCATGGGGCCACATGTTGGACTAATCTGTTCACCCCAGAAAACTGCTCACTTGATGTGAGGGATTTGGGACACTTTTCTTCACTGCTGCTCCCCTTCACACCTGTTCCTGGCCTCCTAGGTTCTCGGGGCTCCAAAGGGAGAAGTAGAGCTGAAGGATGGGTGGTGGGTAGGGCCTCAGTCAGGAATGGTGGACCTGAGGACAATGAACTCCCCCCACTTCCCTAGACATTGGTGATATAAATTAGAGAGTTACACAGCAGGAAGGGACCTCAGTTATCAGAGAGCCCAGCCCCCACATTGAAAGGTGAAGCACTGAAGTTTCAAAGGAGGGAGATATCTTGCCCAACTAGGGCCAGAACCTAGGCCGCCAGTAATAATGCAGTCTCTGCACTGTAACAGTCTGACAAGGTGCTAGAGCATGCATAAGAAGAGCCAGCAGCCTTAGGAATCTGACTTGTTTTGTGCATTTATTTTTAAATCTATTCTACTTTCTTTTGCCATCATTAACTTTAAAAGCATTTGGTCCATATTTAGACCCAACAGCTACCTCTGGAACTCTCCCTGGTATGTTGGCATTTGACTTCATGGGACTTGAAAGCTGTGAGATTGTTGGAAGTGGGCTGGCTTCTGTGTTAGAAGACCTGGGACCAAACCCTGGCTCCACTGCACAAGTTTAGGCTGCTTCTGGGCTTCTCGGAGCCTTTATTTCCTCACTTAGAAGAAAAGCTTGATAATAACCCACAGCTTCTGAGGTGCTTCTTGTAAAAACTAAATAAGAAGGATGGGCAATTACTTGTGTTGAATTTGATGGTTTAGTTTGTCATACTTCCACTGAAGTGCTTGCTGGGTGCAAGGCACCAGGACCAAAAAGATTGCCACTGTCACCCAGCAAGCACCAGCCACAAGGAGCACCAATCACTGATAACATGCTGGTTTCTCCACCCACTACACAATAAATGCAAAGTGACAGGAAGTTGGGGAAACAAGGGTACCAAAGGCTCAGAAGTAAGGCAGGGAGGGAGGGATCAGTTCTTTCTGATAGCATAGGAGGCCCTCCAGAGTTGGTAATACTGGAGAATAAGTTTTGAAAGATGAAACAGAACCCTCTTGATGAGGAATTGGGGTAATTGTAGGGAAATGTGATACCATGAGCACATGCATGAAGGTGTGAACATGTGTGGTTTTTGGAAAATTACAGTAAGTAATTTAATATAGGTAGAGCACAGAATAGAAGTGGGGTTGGGGGGTGGTCAGGGTGAGAAATGAGACTAGAGATTTTGGTCTGGGCCAGTTCATGAGGCTGCTGAGTGAGAGGCTCAGAGGCAGGAATTCAACCTGAGCCAGAGTGTGCAGGCTGGTGGCTTGGGATTCAGTCCAAAGTTGTGTTTTGCTTAATTGACATGGGGCCTTAATTTGGGTGGAGCACGCACTCTCCAATTCTCCTTTCTACTGTCTGACCTTAGGCTGCTACTGCGCTTATTTTTATTCATTGCCTGGACCTTGAAGGCATTGGAGCTTGAGAGGTTTGGAGCAGAACACTGAAGAAATCAGGTTTGAGTTTTGGACTGATGCTGTGGCTGGATCCCAGGTGGAATATAGAGGGTAACACGGGCAGCCAAGCATTCCGTGAAGAGACAGTTGTGCTAATTTTGTTGGGAGATGACAGGATTCTGTTCTAAGGCAGGGGTAGAGGGTTCAGAAAGAGGGTAATACATCTGAGAATTACTTGGGAGGCAGAATCCACAGGACCTGCTAATAAATCAAGATGAGGATAAGACAGAGGGGAACTAGACTGAAGCGTTTTTGAGGGCGGGACTGTCTCATGACTAGCATCTCTGGTGTCCGGCCCAGTGCCTGAGGCAACACAGAACTTCGATAAATAATTCTTAAATACATCAATAGCTGGGGAAGAAATTTTAGATGGTTCTAAGGTTTCTAACTTGAAAGAACACCCAAAACAAGTTTTCAATACTTACTCAGTTAAATGTTACCTCTCAGTTAAAAGTGAGCAGCATATTTCTAATAATAAGGAAGTTTTGGCTCCTATTTTCACCTGAGCAGTAATTCCTCCAGCCTCAGATAGCCCACGGAAGCCCACTGAAGGAACTTGGCTGGCTTCTGAGGAGCATAAATCAGAAGCACTTGTTAAGGGGGATGGTGTCTGACACTTCCCTCAGGCGGCCTGGACCAAAGGAGTTCAAACATTGAGATCCTTCTCCTTCGGAGACAAAAGTTAGGGGATGTCCAGATCGGGGGCCGCCAGGAGGCTGGGCGCCTTCTGGCCTGGCCCTCTCACCATTGCAGCAATAACAAAGCTATCACCAGGAACATAAACAAATGCTCCGTGGATTGAAGAGATAATACTTTCACTGGCCAAATATTAAAATACCAAACGTCCAGGAAAGGATACAGTTTTGGGCTTTTGATGTACCATAAAGGCCCATTTCATGCACCAGTCAGGACTATTTCAGTGTAAAGATGGAATGATATTTTATGTCACCTCTGAGGCATAAAGGGCACTTTATGAGTCAAAGAAAGCCAGGTTCTCAGATGGCCAGAGACTGGCAGCTTTCTCGTTTGAAATCTAAACACCAACTCAGATTCCAAAACAAAATTACTCCCACAACCCTTTGCTGGACAGGTTTCCTCAGGTTGTCAGAGGCAATGAAGTGGGAGGAACACCCCAGGGCCAGGCAGATGGAATCCCAATTGCTCCAGTCACCATGGGGACCAGGACCCAAAGTGCCAATATTAGCCAATGCGCCCACACTTACTGAACCTGGGGTCAGGGAATGAACTGGGCCTGGAAGATTGGGAAAAAAACAATGGAGTACTAATTCTCAGGAAATGCTTACTGGGTCAGTGTTTTTTCCTCAGGAATTCATTCTAGTCTGTCCCCTTGCCTTCTCTTGTTTTCTTCATTAATTAGAGTACAATATAGTACCAAGAAGTGATGCATGCTGTTTATAGTTTCATTGCTTCTTTTACTTTTTGATAAGCTCCATGTGACATGGCCGTGTATTTTTCTCTGCAACAGAACATTGCCTGACGCAAAGAAAGGACTTGTAAACAACCGCCCAGTGAGTGAAGGAATGAATGCCCATTAAATATGCTAAGGCCTGTGCCCCTCCCTTTTTAGTGCTCAGGGTCTAGTGGGAGGACACTCACCATGTTGTACTGAAATTGTTAACATCAACATAGAGCAGGATGCTACGGGGTACCAAGAAAACACCCAAACCAGCTCATGGAGGCCAGGAAAAGCCACCCCGGAGGAAGTGATGCTGCAGCTGAGGTCTGGAGGCCCTGTAGGGGCTGCCAGAAGTGAACGTAGAGAAAATTTTCATAGCAGGAGAAAAGGCTGGTGCCAAGTCAGGGGACAGCCCATGGCGTGGCCAAGTAAAGATGTGTTGAATCAATAAACAGACAAATAAATGCTCTAAAATTTACTACAGCTTATTTTCCTAATCATTAATTCAAAGAGCCAGCCAAGAAAGTACCTTCCCATTAATGTGTCATTTTACTGAGTTATGTATTGGCCTATTTTGTTTTTCCCAAAGAAAATATAAACACTCTCAGGAACATGAGTTGGTTGACATAGGAACTTGAAAAAATCAAAAAACAAAGAAAATACAAGACGAATAATAGAGGGTATATAATTGCTTCCTCCTGCAAACATTCACGGTCTTTACAGATGGGAAGGACTTCAGGTGTCACCCAGGGAGATGTTCCAGAAGGACACAGAATTCGCAGTTAGAAGGGGGAGAGTCAAGCTTTACATCAGTGTTTATTTACCAGGCAGGTCATTTTGTGTCTGTCAGTTGTGGTTTCTGAGCTGTGAGAATCAAATGAAAGTACTTGTGAACCGAAAGGTGATGCACAAGTAATTTAGTACTTTTCCCACTCGATTTATTATTATTATTATTTTTAAATGACAGAGTAAAGAGCTTTCTTTTAAGGTGTGCATTTCTAGGAATGTTGACGTATGTATAGATTTATGCAACCATCACCACAATCAGGATACAGATAGTTCAGTCACCCCTCAAAACTCCCTTATGCTGCCTCTTTATAGTCACATCTTCCCTGCATCCCTCACACTAAGCAACCACCGGTATATTCTCTGTCACTGCAGTTCTGGCTTTCTGTAAATGGAGAATGACAGGTAAGTGGACTCTTACAGTATGTAACCTTTCAAGATCGACTTCTTTCACTCAGCATAATGTCTTTGAAATTCGTGCAAGTAGTGACGTGTATCAACAGGTCATTCCTTTTAGTGCTGAGTAGTATTGCATGTTATGGGCATACCTGTTTGTTTATCCATGCACCCACTGAAGGACATGCGGGGTGTTCCCACTTTTTGGCAATTATGAAGAGACCTTCTGTACACATTTGTGTACAGGTGTTTGCGTGAACATAAACTTTCATTTCTGTAGACTAAATATCCAGTAGTGGGATAGGTGACTCACAAGTTAAGTACATGATTAACTTTATTAAAAATGATAAACTATTTTCCAGAGTGGCTTGTTTGCTTATTTATTTACCCCATTTTGTAGGTGAAGAGACAGGGGGGTGGGGAGGTTTAAGAAGGTAACAACTCATACGTGGCACATCGAGTTTGACTCCAGGCTCATGCTCCACCCACCAGGCACATTTCCCCTCAGTCGCTGAAGTTAGAGCCAGAGGTTCATTTTCAATGAATCAACATTTCCACCTTTATGGCTCTGGTCCGTTACAGAGGAAAAATTTCCATGCTTTCATAGCGTGAACTGTATGTTTATTAATAATCCTTCCTCAATTGCTTCAGTTTTCACATTATTAAAAAGCTCAAGCTTGGCTCACTTGTTATTTTTTCTCTTCGCTTGAAGTGGATTTTTTAAACTGGGGCTAGGACTGAGAAATGAAAAGGACTTAGATCTGGTGCCCACTGTGCCCGCCAGGCGATTCCATGCCCTCTGGCCTTTTTCCTCTTGGCATTTCAACGAGGAGTGGTCCCCAACCTTGGCTTGGGTCTGACAGTTGGAGAGGGCAGGGGACCGTCTCTAGTTCCAGTGTCCCATGGGTGTCCTATATCCGATTTCACAGCTAAAGGTGTGGAGGGGGTTTTAGTTCAAGGCCGTTTGTGTCAGAAGGGAAAACTGATGGATCCCTTTCAGAATCTGGCTTTTATAAGAGGCCTTAAGTCTCTCCCTGGATAAGGTTCTCTGCTTGAGCCCTGGGGACAAATAAGAAAAAAAAAAAAGGAAAAAAACAAGTTAGGAAAGGAAGGAGCAAAAGAAAATAATGAAATAAGGGTAAAGAGAAGGGATTAAAAGAGGAATGAAGAGGGGAAAAGGAGAGACAGAAAGAGAAGAGGAAAGATTAGAAATACTGAAGAGGGGAAACCGAGAAAAAAAAAGACTTGAAACCAGGTCGTTTATTTTGCTTCCCTGGTGTTTGTTATAGATTATCCTAGACTAGTGGGAAGGGACCAGAGTAATTGCACCAAGCTAATTAGATCTTCATTTGATTTTGTGTTTGTTTGTTTGACTACTTAGCTTATAACTTGGCAGGGAGTTTTACCCAACGTACTCTGCTAACTGGTTTATCTAAACTGAAATTGAGCATGAACAAAATTGACATTGGATTTGCTCCTTCAGACCACACAGAAGAGGGGAGAAAACCCTTTCAAGTAAACATTGATGTCTAGGTGCAGTATCAGACCTGACAGGGAGACCTCAGGGCCCCTTGGAGCCCTGGGCACAGCCGAGTTGCTAAGTGGCGGCTGGGCTGAGCCATCGCACAGTGAGACCCCAGGAAGAGCGGGGCACTCGCCTAAGAACCTGGAATTTGCAGTCAGACGGAGCTGAGTTTAATTCCTGGCGTAGCTACTTAATAGCATTATGTCCTCTCTGAGCCTGTCATCCTGCTTGTGAACTGGGACAATAATCCTGACTTTATAGGGCAGAGACAAGGGTTAAATGAAACATCAGAAAAAGATGCTTAACGGCAAGTACGACTTTTAGGAAGGGTTTGGTCCCCCCATTCCTCCTTGCCTGGGGAACCATATCTGGGAAAGTCAGCCAGAACACTCATGTGACTGAGGAGGCCTGACACCCAGGTTGTCAGCTAGGCCCCAGCCTTTTATTCATTAGAATCAAATTCTGGCACTTCAGGAAGGCACCTGTTCAGTGTCCCTACTGGTAAGTTACAGTGGCTTTCAGTCTCTCTATTGGGGAATTCTATTCTGAGCAGTAACTTTCAGTGTTGAGCATTAGCAGTCCCTCTCATTTCAGGGTTCCCCATTGGGCTCCTCATTCTGTTTGACCACTCTCTCTAGGCCTCTAGCTTCAGCTCAGACCTCACTTTCTTTGGATCTCTTTTCCTCCAGACACTGAGCTTTGTGTGTCTCCTTAGGGCTCACTTGGCATCCTCTCCAATTTTATTAAAGTCTACGTCATGCTGTGCTGTTTATGTTGGTTTATTTGCCTGTTGGAATGCAAGGTCCTTGAGTTCAGGAAGTTGCTTCCGTCTCAGAGTCTCAAGTTCCTAGCACGATACATAGCTGTGTGAATGTGCAAGTTACTTAGCCTTTTGCAGCCCCACTTTCCTTGTCTGTAACATGGGAGTAAAAACAGTACCTAAGGGTTGACTGACAATACACATACAAATCTCTAAGTACTGTTCCAGGTACACAGTAAGTGGTCAATGTGTGTTAGCTATTATAAATGTCATTTTGAAGGATTGAGTGAATGAATAAATATGAATAAGAGATACTCCCTGCTATTAAGGAATTTGGGTTAGGGGGGGAATATGTGTAAGCAGCTTGCAATGAAACAATGTGGTATCAAGGCAGAAGTTCATGAAAAATGTATTAACAATGGGAAAGAAAGATTCATTTAAAATTTGATCATTGAATAAGGATGAAAAGTCAAGAAGCATGACATTGGGGTGTGTGTGGTGAGGGAAAGGGTAAGAATAGGTAGAAAGTATTATAATACCAAGGATTTAGTTTACAAGGAGCTGTGAATAAGAATTCTCCAATTTGCTCTGAGTTCCTAGCTGCCAGAGCAGAAAATTAGGCCAATTTTATATTAAAATTTTTACTCAGAGCAATAAGAGATTATCCAGTTACTTTTGACAAGGACACTATTGGTATTATGTGAAGGACAATTCTTTATTGAGTGAGACTGTCCCATATGTTGAAGGGTATGGAGCTTACTTTGCCTTTGCTTGCTAAATGTCAGTTGTGTCCTCTCCACACTGTGGCAATCAAAATATGTCTCTACACTTCTAAAAAAACGCCCCTTATGGGGTGGGGGTGCCCCAAGCTGTGAATCATTGAACTTAAGTCATTTGACTTCAGCAGAGGAGGATGTCGAGATTCAGAGAGCAGACCTGACTGTCTAGGACCTCACAGATCAAGAGTGCCCACGTCAGGCCCCGAACCCACATTTCTTGACTCTGATTTGGCTTCATTGATGTTCTATTTCCCAGTGTTTTCTTTTTAAAATTCTATTGATTTTATTTCAACCTTATACTGAAGCAAACCCACCCTTCGCATTTGAAGATTATACTTTAATTTTTCAGTCTGTAAGTGATTATCTTGTATGGGGAGACACTAGGGGAAAATGACCAATTATCTCACGGGCAGAAACCAGAGAGCCTCAGTGCTCTTGGATGCTTAGATCTCTGAGTGAGAAGTCAGAATACTCGATTTCCTCTACTGAGCCAGCGCCAATGCAGCTTCTTGAGATTTGCCAGGCCAGGCAGTTTGAGTCAATGATTCCGAGAATTCAGAAGGAGAAGCCCAAATTCTTCTTCCTTTGGCTGCATTTATCTGGCGATTCTGATGGAAGCAAATGGAGAAGTGCAGGAGTGTCTTAATTTGTGTGATTACTCTCATAGCTCAGTTGAGAAACTCCTTGCAGATGCCCTGCTAGGTAAGGAGGCACCAGATGCGATCTGGTTCCCTTTGCCAGCCTGAAGGTCTGCTGGGACCTAAGACAGCTTAGAGGCAAGATGTTTGGATTGACAGCTGGAACCTGACCTGACGTTTCCTGCCTCTGCAGCTTAAGGCTATATGACCTTGATCAAGTGCAATTCTCTGCTTGGAGCCTCAACCTGAGAGTGCTGAACTGGCAGGGTTATTGGGAGTAATTTCATCAGACAATAATAGGGGATGTCTTTGCCCTTTTGAGGCAGCATGCCCATGGCAGAGAACACTAGTGCTCGCCCAGTACTGTGAGTTCTTTTCTTCTTCCTGAATACGTAGTTAAACCTCATACCAGATCCCTTGCTCTTAAAGTGGAAACCATGGGAGGTTGGTAGAAGTGATTTATTCTACTTTGCATGGTACTCTTTCCCCTGCTGTGGCAGCTTTTTTGGGGGGAGGAGGGGAACGTCACGTGTTGGAGATGGCAGAGTCATGGATAAGAGGAGTCTGGGCCCTGAATCACTTGATCAGACAGGGAAGTACATAAGAAGTCAGTTTCAAATTTCTGTGGCTTCACAATGAAGCTGTGCTTGTTATAGAGATAGGGGAGCCTACCCTGACTAAGGTAGTGGCTAATGCAGCCCAGCAGACTACGAGAAGAACAAATGAATGAGCACTACTTTTTTCTCTACCAGCCTCCCATGCCTATCCATCTGCTTTTGAGAGATTCTAAAAAGAATACGCAAAACTTATTGAGAATTTTTACTTTTGTGCTTCTTAATCAATGATTTGATTCCAAAATTCATCTCCCCACCCTCCCCACAATTGGATGACCATTGCTATTTGAGAGGCAAACAAACCCATAGTGGAACCCTATTTCTTGAACTTACTCTATGTGACCTTGGGAAGGTCATATTACAGCTGAGGAACCTGAAGCTCGGAGAGAGAAGGGTGGGTCAGTGGAACTAAGGACCCAGAACCCATGTAATTGGGTTGTTGTGAAGATTAAATGAAACCCTGCACAGAAAGCGCCTTGCACGGTGCCTGTTACAAGAAAGTGCTCAGTCAATGTCAGTTCCAACATTCTTCATTCTCCCTGAAGAGTGAAGAGTTTTGTTTCCTGTCAAAGGACTCACTGAGCACAGAGCACGGTAAAGGGATTGGGGAGAGGTATGTTGGCATTTCCTCTTCCCCTCACCCCAATTGCAGCCCCATCGAAAAAACTCATCTTTTTGAGGCACCTTAGACTGGAAGAAGGGGTGTTTTTTCCAGTCTTGATTCTTTGGACACATAGCTGCTCTTCTCTTGGTTTCAGTTTCTCTTTAGAATGGCAGGGTTGGACTAACGACCTCCAAGAGCCCTCCAGCTCTGCCAGCACGGAATTCCAAGTTAATGTGAGAAGACTGAAAGACTGTGGAGAGG
>VMDR010010936.1:0-29611 GCA_007922815.1 Macrotus californicus
TTAAAAAAAAAAAGAACACTTGTGATTCATGGGAAGATGTCAAAATATCAACATTAACAGAAGTTGGAAAGAAGTTGATTCCAAACCTCATGGATGACTTCAGGTGTTCAAGGCTTCAGTAGAGGGAGTAACTGCAGATGTGTTGGAAAGAGCAAGAGCACTAGAGTTAGAAGTGGAGCCTGAAGATGGGGCTGAATTGCTTCAATGTCATGATCAAACTTAAACGGATGGGGAGTCGCTTCTTATGGGCGAGCAAAGAAAGTGGTTCCCTGTGATGGAATCTGCTCCTGGAGAAGATGTTGTGAAGTTTGTTGAAATAATAACAAAGGACTTAGAAAATTACAGAAGCTTAGTTGGTAAAGCAGAGGCAATATTTGAGCGGATTGACTACAATTCTGAAAGAAGTTCTATCATGGGTAAAATTTTACCAAACAGCATCACAGGCTGCAGAGAAATCATTTGTGAAAGGACGAGTCAATTCATACAGCAAACTTTATTGTTGTTTTAATTTAAGGAATTGCCACAGCTGCCCCCACCTTCAGCATCCACCTCCCTGATCAGTCAGCTGCCATCAACAATTGAGGCCTAACCCTCCACCAGCAAAAAGATTACAACTGGCTGAAAGATCAGCTCAGCTCATTTTTCGCAATAAAGTACTTTTAAATTAAGGTATGTGCATTGTTTTTTTAGATGTAATGCTATTTCACACTTAATAAAGTATAGTATAAATGTAACTTTTATATGCACTGGGAAACAGAAAGAGTTGTGTGACTTGTTTTATTGTGATATTTGTTTTACTGTGGTGGTCTGGAACTAAACCATCTCTATCTCCAAGGAATGTCTGTATCATTTTTACTTAATCCTTACAAGAAGCTTGCTATCTGCCAGGTATAGTTCTGAGTACTTCACACTCAAACCTCACAAAAATGCAATGAAATATATACTGTTAATATTTCCAATTTCCAGATGAGGTGACTGAGGCATGAGAAGTGACTTAAACAAGGTCACACTGACAGTGAGTGGCAGAGATAAGATTCAGTTGGGGCAGCCTTACTGCCAAATAAGTAGTGTCAATCACAGAGGAGGAGCTCAGTTCATAGCAGTGGTGATGCTGGTGACAGAACAATAGTAGTGGCAGAGTGATTGTTGTCATCACGCAGGAAAAACTTCTCAGGGAATTTGGGTTCTGAGCAAACACTCCACAGAAATAAAAAGTGTTGGGGTAGAGAGGGCAATAGAAAAAAATGGCTTTGTCCAGAAAGCAGGAATAAGATGTAACAGAAGAACATGACAACACGGTAGAAAGTGCTGCTGGGTGAGGGTGAATGTGGGGGTTAGAGAGTGGGGCAAAACTCATGCTTACGCAGGTAATTCAAGGCTGTGGCTCTTAGGGTCTTTTAGCCCAAAAGGAGAAAATGACAGAGCTGGGCCATGGGAGATTTCCTACTGCAACCAGTGAAGTCACGAATTCACAAAATGTGTGACTTATCACTGCTCCACATTACCATGCTTCCTCTCCCCAATTAGGGGAAATATCCTTTTCATTCATGAAGTGGGTCATGGGCATCCATATGATCCCACAGTTGAAGAGTCCTGATGAGGGTCATATCAACATGACCAAGGTCAAATGGTCAGAAGTTATTTACAGCCCATTAGGCACCATTTATGTCAGCCAGGCATATCCTGTGCAGCCTTTCTAAATGGAGTAAATATGCTGGATCCTGGGCCTGTAGCATGGCTGTGCCACCAGAGATGTTTGCTTGTAAATTACTTGAGAATTGCACACAGCAACAACCAAAGCGGTAGATCTCCTCGTTCCAGATGAGTGTTCATGGAGCACCTATCTTGTCCTAAGAAAGAGTCATAAACTTTTTTGATAATCACCAAATGTAAATTCTGGAAGATAAATTAATCCACTCATTTTAGAGATGCATAAAGTGATGGTTATCAAAGCAAAGTGACTTGTCCAAAGTCATATAGTTCATTGGTGTCGGAGGCTGGATATAGACCTATAACATTTTGTCTCTACTAGTTTTCTCTTAGAATATGTGCAGATTCAAGATTATTTAATACATGCCAGTGGAGTGAATGGATACCAAATTGAGGTAAACTTTAGGATCATATATTATAACACTAAGTGAACTCCAGACTAATGACTTAATTATAAATCATCATCACAAAGAAAATAGTGGGAAATCTGTGGGACTATGCCAGGCACTCATCATGAGTGAAGGAACAAGCCTCCAAAACCTGTCCCTCGGCAGCCATCTTCCACGGGTTTCAAAGAAAAGGAGACGGGGGCAAAATGAACATTTTCTGTGTAATTCAAGTTAACCTGGAGGCCCTGTAGTTCAGCCTCAGAACATTGTTGTGCCTCAGAAACAAATTCATAGCCAAGAGTAAATAAAAGGCGGTTCTAGTCTTTATGCTCTAAGGGCATTAAAGGAGATCCATCTTTCATCCATGTCCCTTACTCTTGCAGCTGCTCCTGAATCTCCTCTCCACCCACATAGTTTTTCTCTCCCCCTTGCCTCCATGCCTACACCTCCCCTCATTATACCTTGTCATCAAATTATCTTTGCTTCCAAGAAGAAAGAAGCCTTCCTCTTTAGGAATGGAGAGGAGGCTGTGGAAATTGCACTGACGAATAATAGATTTTCTCTGGTGACAAGGTTGAGGCTTGAGTCTGTGAATGCTGTTATCTCAGTATTTATTTTATCACTTATTACTAATTGGAGCTTTTTATGAAATGCTTATCTGGTCCTCTTTCCTCATTAGCTAGTTAGAGTGCATGTGAGCTGGGAGGATCCTTTTGCCTAGATTAGACACTCCAGACAGGAGCACATGCTTTGAATCTCTTTGCTCCTCCCACCAAATGCTTCACCCCAGACACTTTGGTCCAATTTTTGTTCTTGACCCACTCATCACAACAGAACTCTTCCTCTTTAAGGTTTGGGGACTTGAACTCCCTCTAGAGGCTGAAGTTTGCCACTAACAACAAGTCATCAAAATACTATATAATGCAAAGGGATTGAAAGGAAGCCAAATGTGGAAATCTATGAGAATAATGAAGAGGCAGTGACTTGGTCCAACCCAATAATTTAAAGAAGACTTCAAAAAGAAGGTGAAAGAAAAAATTACTAAGTGATTGAATGAATAGGCATATGAGTGTTGCATTGCTCTACTTTATATTTGATTTCATAAATTTTCTCAATCTGAATGCTTGAAGAAAAACTATAAGATGCATATTCCTATTTGGGAGCTGAGACATTTCTTGGTTCTCTTCCTAGAATTTCAGTAGTTTTCTCCTTGCTATTCCTGGCTGGCTAGTTTTGCAGGAATGCTGGGCTCTTCCTGAGAGATGGTGTATGGTAGTAGTCCCTTGGGGTCTGTTGGGCAAGCATTCCTTCAATTTATGTCTGCCGTGTTCCAAAGGGCTGTGAAGCTCCAGATGCTCTAAAACCAACACCAGGTATTTTGAAGTGGAATAATGATACGGGAACAAGCAAACTGAATTCCACCTCCCCTGCCCACATTTCCTCTGAATTAGTTTTAAAAGGGTGATGGTGTTTAGGAGACAGGAGCCACCCAACAATAAACACAGAATAATCCTTTTCTTCAACACTATATGAAATAATGTCTTTACTTTAATGATGTGTGCTGGGGGTGGGTGATTGTCGAAGAGTTAAACCACTTTCCAAGTTGTTTTTAACTAAACTCTTGCCCCAGCATTTAAGAAATCTTCCTCTAATTCATGTCTTTAGTCAGTGGTTGCTTATAATCAAGAAGATTGCACTTAAAATGTATAGAGGTTGGTCTTATTATTGGCATTAGAGGATTTCGCTTTGTAATTACATGTCAGGGAGTCTAGAACCACTACATGTCATCCAGAGATGGGAGCAGACATTTTAGGGTCAACCGTGCATGTTCACCAAGAAAAACTTCTTTGTGCCGTACTGTTTAAAAAGAAATACCATTGGCTTTTCACCTTTGAAGCTTCTGTAATCCCATCCCTTGTGCTTAATAATGAAAGTGGTTCTATTCATTCATTAAGCATTTTTGAATAATCTAGTATGTTCCTGGCAATGTGTAGAAAGCCTTGTCACCCCAGTGAATTCAATAAAAATTTTTAAAAGACAAAAAATTCAATTAAATTAAAAAATAAAAGTGAAAAGCTAAATTATATGAACTTATAATTAAATAAATTATGGTAAAGACAAAGGTTTAAAAAAAGCTTTGTAAAAAATGAACCGAAGATACTGATCTAGGTAAACAAACAGACTGTTGAATTTAAGGCAATGTGATCAGAAAGACTTGGGGAGAACATATATTCAAATTTTTCATTAAGGGCTTGAATACAATATCTAAAATAAAGAATACATTGGAAAGAGTAAACAGTAGGTTGAATGAAGCAGAGAATCGAATCAGCTGTTTGGAAGACAAGATAGAAGAAAACACCCAATCAGTGGAAAAGAAAAAAGAATTTTAAAAAATGAGGATAGTTTAAAGGACCTTTGGAACAACATGAAAGGTAACAACACCCACATCATAGGGGTACCAGAAGAGAGAGCATCCTTCTAGCCATTACTTTGACCTCTACATCTGATAAATTGCCTGCCTCCATTTCATCTAGTTCTTTTTTCCCTGGAGATTACTCCTGTTCTTTTATTTGAGGACTGTTTCTTTGTCTCCCCATTTTAGCTGCCTCTTTGTGTTTGTTTCTGTGTATTAGATAGATCTGCTACGACTTTCAGTCTTCGTGTAGTAGGTATCTTTTGGAACCAGTGGTGCAGTGTCCCTGATCACCTGAGCTGGGTGCTTTAGGAATGATCTTGTGGTAATTGAGCCTTAACTTCTTTTGGCCCATTTGTGCATGAGATTGACCCTCAAACTGGCTGACTGTGAGATTCAACCCCGATCATGGCATGTGAGCTGCTGCGCAAGTGCCAATCACACAAAGCAGAATTTGCCTCAACAGTGTTTAGTGCCTGCTGATATCTCCCTTTGGATATGCAGCTTGTGAATCTTAGTGGATCCTTCTCTGATGTTGGTTGAAGCTAGACATTGGGTGTGTTGTTCTGGGCCTCTTGGGAGGGACTCTGGACAGGCCAAAGTAAGACACTGCCTGTGACTGGCCCTCAGCAACCTTTTTGGAGCTATCAGTGATCTACAGTTCATGGTTGCCTCTGCTGGGCCTGAGTGCATGCAGGAAGGACCAAGCTCTGCAGCAAGGCTGGTTTTTACCAGCAGGGTGCCTGGGGGCATATCAGCAAAAGTCCCAAGTCACCCTGAGCTCTGCCTCCACCTGCCTCCACTTCCCTGGTAGGCTCAGTAATGGAAAGAGCTTCTGGCTGTACTCCAGCAGGGTATAAGCTCCACATGGTGACAGGGAGTCCAAAGGGGGGGACTACTGTTTTTCCTCAGGCTGATGCTGGAGAGAGAGTGTTCCACCCAAGAAAAAAATGGCATCCATGATATCGGAGAAGAACTTAGCATAGGGATTCTGGTGGTTGTCTCTTTAGCTTCCTCCCTAGAACCACAAATCCCAGATTCTCCTCACAAGAGTCTAATCCACTCTGCCCTCTCTCTGCCAGAGTGCTGGGTGAGTGACTGCAAACAAAATTTTGTGTGTTGGCCTTTTAAGCGGGTACATATGTTTCTAACGGACACAAACCTTGCTGCTTTTCACAGCCTAAGGCTATGTGGGTGCCTCCTCCTGGCTATGGTGCTCTGGGCTGGGGAGCCTGGCTCAGGGTTCAGATCTCACATTTCTTGGGGGGAATCTTCCACAGCTGAGATATTCCCCTGGAATCTTAGCTGCTTGCCGGTAGGAGCAGAGCCAGCCGTTTTCATGGTCTCTCCCCTTCCTTCCAGTTTTGCTGTGATTTCTTCTGTAAATCCTTGGTTATAAAACTTCTCTTCAGTTAATCTTTAGCTGGCTTTTCAGAATGATTGTTCCTTAATTTAGTTGTAATTTCAGTTTGGTCCTGAGAAAAAGTGAATGCAGCTTTCACCTACCATGCTGCAATCTTGGGTCTCCCCCCTATTGATTTCTGATCTTAGGAACCAAATACTTGCTAAAGGGGATGAAGTCTGAAAAGGAAAATAATTAAGCTAAGTTTTAGTTAAGTAAGTCCCAGTGGTAAGCATTTAAATTAGAGTGCAAGAAAGTCTTACAAGCCAAGGAGCGAAGCCTTCCCTGACCTGGACTCTCAGGGTCCAACCTCAAGAAACAGGGCAGGTCCCCAAGGCAGCTCTCTCCTGCACTGGCTGGGTGAATTGCACTGGGTGTGTCAGCGCAGCATGCGTCATCGGCCCACCTGGAAAGGCTCCAGCTGCCTTTCCCTTACACTTTCTCTGTACCTCTGACTTTAAAAAAGCTTTCATCAACATCATCCCAAACATCTTTTGTTTTCCCAGCTGGATAAGCCCCTCTTTCTGTTTGCATCCCATCTCTAGCGAGCTAAGTTCTTTTACCCTTATGAACCGCAGCCATGAATCAAAGGGAATCATCACCTGTAAACTCTAAAGTGAATCTGAGCGCTTTGGGATTCCACATCCCATATATCTTCTTGGAGCTGCCATATTTAGTTACATTTCCTGTCCACTGTTGGTGGTCATTATCTTCCTCTCTTTCCATCCTGTGTGTTAGAGACAGCATATGAAGATCTCCCCAGCAATATTTTCTTCTAAGACTTAACTTCAATACAACATAATCCTCTCTGCTTCGTGGGTTTTCTCAATCCCTCTGTCAGGCAGCACTGAGATACATGTCTGGTCTATGGTTGAAGTTATTTACTACACAAAATCATCTCTAGTTCTTGGGTTTTCCCCAAATTCCCTGCAAATGGCTTTAGAATAAATCTAGGAAAGAAAATCAGAGGGCTTTTTGTTGTTTGTTTGTTCAAGGATGGATACCCATCCTTGCTCACACAGAATTCTTGACTTTTACTGTCTTCATACATTTTAATTTTCATCCTCCAAAGCTAAATGAAACATTTAAAAGTTTTCTGTTTATTCTCCTGCTTCCAGGGAGGAGACTCTGCTTTGATTTTAAACATTGTAAAAACACAAAATTCTGCCATTTCCCTCAGGAACCCTGGTACTTCAGGAATACTACCTTACAATGATTTCTTATGCCAACTTCTTATTTTGGATTATGGTAGAGATAGTGAATAAACTATCATTTTCTGGGATACTTAACTTGCAGTGATGAAAATATTTTTGAGATGAAAAATCTAATGCCCAAATCACAAGTGGAAGAAACCCAGGGAATTGAGCACAGTTCAAGCTGAACACACGCAAAATTGTTAGTATTAGTAGATAATTTGTTGTTTAAGAGATTTGAAATGTCCGTGTATGTGAGTCTTGAATGAGATTGAAAATCCTCCCTGGTCTATGAACACCTTTCTAGATATTTATTCTCAAATAAATTTTCAAGGTGTCAACAGGTCACTTTCAAAAGCTAAATTTATTGTGTCAAGCTAAAAGTAGTGACACTGATGATGTGAGAAAGACCTCCATTACTCTCCCAGATAATTTCTGAGCAACAGAAAGGGAAAAGGAAAGGAAAAGGAATGAAAGAAAATTGGTACCATCCTGCCCCTTGAGAGGTGGGGCTTTTGTGCCAGGAAACAGAAAGAAAAACTGCCAACACGACAATGAAAATACCTCGAACGTTCGAGTACCTGAGCCTTGTGGACATGCAGTTTTCACATAGATTAGTAAACTAAAGCCTTGAGAAGTGACATTATTATATAAGACGATATAGCTTGTAAGCGATAAGTCTCAAATTTCCTTTCTCTTGACAGTGGCTGATATACAACCACTCACGGGCATAGTGGTACCCTTGCTGCCCTAATTCCTCCAGCCTTGGCCCTGGAGCTAACCCTACCAGCAAGCCTTCCTCATAATCCTTCAACTAAAGGTCAGTTCCAGACACAACAGGCAACCTCCGGGACACAGCTGCTTGCTCCATCTTGGTGGTGGCTGATTTTCAGACTGACTTGTCAGTGCCTGTAACATTTTCAATACTTTAAACATCACTCTTGCTCTCCATTGTAAAACTTTGCTTTATCTGCTATGCTGGCATGTGACCACAGAAAGTGAGTGAGTCTCAGCATCTCAGATCTCAGAATTCTTGACCTTTTGAAGAACCCAGCCATTCTCAGATGTGTGAACTGCTTTGTACATACTTTTGTCTTTGTTAAGGAGTTTGTACTCATTATAGGCTGAATTGTGTAACTCATCCACCTCCAAAATCCACAGGTTGAAGTCCTAACTCCCAATAAGTCAGAATGCGATGTATTTGTGGATGTAAAGACATAATTAAATTAAAATGAGTTCAGAAGGGTAGGCCCTACCCAGTGAGACTGGAGTCCTTGTATGAGGGAGGAAATTTGACACAGACAGGTACAAATGGAAGACCATGTGGAGATACAGGGAGAACACAGCCGTCTACAATTCAAGAGGAGAGGCCTCAGAAGAAACCGACCAACCCTGCTGACACCTTAACATTATACTTCCAGCCTCCAGAACTGTGAGACAATAAGTTCTGTTGTTGAAGCCACACAGCCTGTGGTGCTTTGTCATAGCAACCATAAAAAACTAATACAGTTCCTCTTTCCGACCTTGTCATCAATTCGTACCAGTATTATGTCCCTTTGCCAAGGAGCACTGTGTTTAGGGTGGCCACACATGCTAATTTGCCAAGATAGTTCTAGTTTATGCTGCTGTTCTGGCATAACATTCATAGTGCCCCACCCCTTCTCTCAGAAAGATCTCAATTTGGATGATAAATTACATGGTCACCCAGAATTTAACTCGAATGTCTGTAATTTTCTCTCACATTCTCAGTCTCTTCCTCGTCAATTACTTGTCACTTTTTCCTTCAAACCCTGATACCTGTGTTCCCGGGGAGCCCTGAAGTAGTCCAGTTCATGACAAGGCCCACCACGCAACTATATTATTCAGTGGATGCACACTGAGCAGTTTCTGTGGGCAGTCACACAGAATGAAGATCCACCCCTTCCCTTGAATAGTGGTGGCCCAAGATGAAACATACATAAATCAGAGTCATTCTATGTCATCTTATTTCTGTCTTACACAAACCATTATTTTGTATTCTAAGAATTTTCTGGAAAATGTTCTTAAATGCTGTTTAATCTCCCCATCCAGTGAATTTATGGCAGGCTTCAGAATACAAATAATGTACACTTCTATCCCATCCCATCTTGCAGCTGACTGTGGCAAAACAGTGCTTTTTGGCAAGCTGACAGGAGAAGAGAGAAGAGAACCACTGTTCTTAAGGAAAATGCTGGTGATAAATGAGTTGGCGATGCTTCAAATGTCACTGGGAAGCTAGTTCACGGGACTATGTATGTGGCCCTAACCAAACATCTCCACCGGATCATGACAGTTAAATACCCTCTAAACCTGCCTCTCATGTGAAATTAAAATTACAACAACAACAAAATTGCATCAGCAGCTTAAGAAGTCATTCATCTATTAGGTCAAAACAAGCATCACATATAAAGATTGAAGATTGTGAATGAATCAGGAAGGACCAGGACAAGAGGACATAAAATTCTTCCTTTTCTTCATGCATGTTTTGGGGTTAGTTTTTTTTTTGTTGTTTTTTTACAGTGCATGAGGTACAGTGTGGTAGACAAGGTTTAGGAGCCTCTACTTTAAATCATGTTGAAGATTTCTCAACAGCAACATTTTTCTAGAGGAAGGCCAGGTCCACTTGGCTAATGAGGATATAGCCCAGGACTGAGTCCCCTGAGCTCCATATCTAAATAGCTTTTATAAACTTAAATACATCAGCGTACCTTCTTGGCCCTCAGTGTCACTGTCAGTACAGAGGGCACAATGGCATTCAATGGCCCACGAGCTGTGTGTGAGTGCAGTGCAGGTACCAGCGAGAGTTGGCACATCCACATGGTCCACAGGCCCTGGACAGCCCTGCAGATGCACGTTGATGATTCTCCTGGCTAGTTCCCCACTAACAATATTTTCTTCATCTGTCCACATATGGATTTGGAAAGCTGTTCTTTTGAAATTAGGATTGGTGTTTCTAGCCCCAGGAGATAATTTATGTAATTATGATGAGGGAATGAACAGAGCACAGGATGGTTTCCAGTCTTTATGTCCTGTAGTTTGTCAAGAGACATTCTGGCAAGCTTGCCTTTTATAACATCTCTATTAGAGAATTGAAGAAGCCCGTTTCTTCGTGCTCCAAACACATTTGAAAGGAAATGCTGTAATTGGGCATCATCACAGTCAATCATAGTGGGTGCAAAAGAGGGAAGCAGGCCATTAGAAAGGGAGAAGAAATGATGAGTAACCAGAGCGTGTTTGTGGACAAAGCTTTCTGTCTGTATAGTCCAAGTCTTGATGGGATATGTGTGGGGTTGGTGGGGTGGGGTGGGGCAATTCTCAAATCTCTGTTTAGAGCTCAAAAATATTTCAGAGTACCACTGGAGGTCTGACAAACAAATATAGTCAAATACTTTATTACTTAATTTTACTGAGATTTAAAAAAAAGAAAAAGAAAAGAAATAGTGATGATTTGACAAAAAATTCTTTACATTTATATCTGTTCTTAGAGCTCTAAATCTTTCACTCACAGATTTATAAAACAAACAAATAAGCAAAACAACCAAAAATAAAATTAAAAAATCTACTTGAATCTTTGAAGACCTGTCAGGAAGAAAAGAGTCTACCAATTTTTTTTCTGAGCGCACCACTTTGAGGTTATCAATTCAGAAACCCAGAAATCTCACTTTCATAAGGGCCCACGAATGGGTCCTCTTAGAAAGGAACGTCCACTTTTCGAAAGGAGCCCATTTTATTTCTTTAAACAATGAGAGGCTGTACCTTGTAAGAGTCTGTAACCTACCAAACTGTTGCAGTTTGGCGTTGGGATAGACGTGTCACGACTCCCCCCTGTGCTGTCAGCCGGCATCGATTTCCCAGTCTTCACATCCTTAAGACAGGCAACAGCTCTGCCTGCTCTGCTTCCATCTGGGCCTCTTGGGGTCCCTGAGGTTTCTATGTCACTGGGTAGGTGGACAAGGCATTCTTGTCTGCTTCCTGCTGAGCTTGTTCTGCTCTTTCTTCACTTGTTTTGGGAATGAACTGGCAGTGTGAGTGACACTGCTAATAACTCCAGTCTGCTCATTAAAAAATGTATCCTGTCCCCTTTTCCCTGGACTGATGCCCCCTTGGTTCTCCAGGACTGTCCTGGAACTGGATTGATTTGGTCCTCTCTCAGCCTTAGTTTTAGCCTCCTCTTCCTTGGGGCAACCCTTGAAGCTAGATCCCATAAAAAAAACAAACAATGAAAGTCTCCGGGACAATGGAGTTAAGCCTTTTGGCCAAAGAAAGGAGATGTGAACTGCTTCTGAGCCCTAGGGACAGAGGAATGATGCCCTGAGAAGGATATGCTGATGGTCCAAGGAGACTGTGGAAAGGGAAACTCAGGGTGCTGGCACCTAAATCCTTCAGGCCACTCTCCAGGAAGCTCCACCGTTTCTGAGTAAAAGCAGATCTTTTAGAAATCTGGGAAGATGATATAAAAAGCTTGCATCACTTAAATGCTGAAAGGGCAATGGTTTCTGACTCTAGGATGCATGACACAGTCTCTTGCATGGAGCAGCAGAAGCGTCACTAGGAAAAGCAACTACAGAGAGAACAGGCAGCTTTCAAGAAGCAAAAAGTGTGAGGCACCCAGGACCCAGAGAACAGGAACAGGACTGAGTATTGTGGAACTGCAAACTGAAATCCTGTTCTACTGTGATTGCCTCCAGAACTGATTGGCAGGAAAGTAAGTGTCACACAAGCATAGAATTATTTGATTTAATATCTGCAAAGACACTTGGAGACATTCAGGTGTTCCATTTATATACATAAATGTGTGTGTATCTGTATACATATAGCATAGACATATACTTATAAATATACTAAATATATTAATATATATTAAACACTATTAATAAGAGTTATTTTGTAAAATTCTAAAGAAGAAAGATTTTAGCACAAAACTGACTTACTTTAGGAGGTCTTCCTAGATTAATCTTATCCAATTTCTGCGTGTGATAGGAATTGATTAATTTGTGGCTTACTCTTTCATTCAACCGAACGCTTAACGGCAATTGACAGTTCTGATTGTATTTGTCACTCCTGTTTGAGGCCCCTCAGCAATCCCATGGTCTCTGGTGTGTGAAGAAAGGAGTTACATACAACCAGGAGGCAGTGCAGCTTGGCTTCACTCTTTAAATCAGTACCCTACTCTCCTGTTGTTTACAATGTATCTTTTATGCAATTGTTTTTCCTCATCGCAATGATTTCATTCATGTTTTCATTCATTTCATATCTATTTAGTGAGCACCTAAGAACTACACACTACATTTGGTACTGAGGTCGTCATAAGTACTGATGGACCCAGTTATTCTCCTGTCCATGTGCTCAATCCAGCCCCATGCTGGTACCATCCCTATAAGCCAATCCACCTGTTTTCTCCCAACTCTTTTTCATAGTTCATGGCTCAGTGAAGACCACGCTGGCTCTGCCAACACTGCATGCACCTAGGCAGGTCATGGATTATTGATGCTTAGTCGGTATTTTTAGATTGTTCTCTGGACTTTATGATAGTCTAAATCATCTTTCTAAATTAGGAAAAAAATACTTTGTAAACTTTCACACATGTTGGTTATATTTATAGTCAAATAGATTGTAAAGTGCCTTGAGCATAGGTAAGAAAGGAATTCTTTTAATTCTTCCAGCACCTAGTATAGGGCTTTGGGTATTTAGTAGATGCTACTTAATTGAATAGATATGTAAAAGAATGCACCTTGCACATAATGTCTGTGAGCCTGTGGTTAAAATTCCATATGAACACCATGAGTTTTTTTTCCTGGAGAAGCCAAGAAAAGTTGCATTAGCACCATTCTGACTCAATTACAGGCTCAAATTAAGGAGAGAAAAATGTGTTGGAGTTAATTAACTTAATTCTTTCTTGTGCCTCACCTCAGCTGCCAAATTCCATGAGATCAAATGCACAACAGGGGAGGTTTGCAGAAAGTGTCAAGATTCTACTATATCCTACCAGTTCATAGAATCTCCTGCTCCAAAATCCCAAAGTCTCCCTAACTTCTCGGATTGGATCTACAATCAGGTCCCTGCAATGCATGCCTGGGTCATTACTCTTCGATGTCTGAAATTTTGAATGTAGAGTTTCCTAGAAACAGAGAATTGAAGTGGAAGCTGAGACATCACCTGCACTTAGCAGTTCCAGGAATCCAGATGGAAGTACAATTACTGATACCACTGTGTATTAGTGCTCTCCAGAGAAACAGAACCAATAGGTTGTATAGATATAGATATACATATAGATACTGTATAGATGATATAGATATAGAAAGACATAAGAGATTTATTATAAGCAATTGGCTCATGTGATTAGAATGGGGCAAGTCCAAATCTATAGTTTGCATCAGCAGCCTGGAGACCCAGAAGAGCCAAAGGAGCAGATGAAGACCTAAAGGAGTCTGCTGGATAATTCCCTCTTGCCAGGGGAAGCTGACCTTTTTGTTCTATTCAGGCATTCAGCTGATTGGATAAGACCTACCCACATGATGGAGGTCAGTCTGTTCACTTAAATTTCACCAATTTAAGTTAATCTTTTCCCAAAACACCCTCCAAGTTGACCCATACAACTAACCATCAGACACTATGTAGGCCTAAATAAGAAGAGATACCCCAGAGAAAAGAAAGCATCAGTCAGAGATGGTTGTGGTACCCAATTGGCTTTGATAGGTATCCAGGGTGAAGAGGGTGAGGGAGACATGGAGACAGAACAAATGTGTGTGAGTCTGCACATGCTCAATGCCACCATGAGATGTTCAGCATTTGTGGACACACTCAGCTGCAACCCTGGGGCAGAACCTGGAAACTAGTTATAGAGGCCAAGCCCAAACACCACAGCTTGTTTCTGATTGAGTATGGGAATGAGCCTGCATTCAGCTACTGCTCTCTTCTTAGATTCCCAAGGAGTTGATAAGGGTGTTAGCCGAGTTCTCAGTTTAAGACTGCCTGGGTGAAGTCTTGATGACGATCACCTCAGGTCACCTTTGCAGTAGCCCAGAGGAAATATTCAATTTAAGCAAATGTATCAGACATGGGTTTTCCTTTATCAGTCCATGCTGACTGACCTTTAATGAATTAGAGAGAAATCCATTCCACATTGCCTGGATAAAGATGTAAGACTGATGCATAAATCTTGACTTTAAGATGAGGTAAATTCAAACCAGAGTTAGGAGCTCATGCCTTTTGAGGCCATAACAAAGGTATTAGTAACTCACAGTTACATAATTATTTGAGTCTGTTTATTCCACCAGAACCCTAAATTCCATTTCTTTAGCTCTCGTGGTATCAACTCAGACCCTCAGAGTGTGGAATATTCATGAAACCCACCCGCTTCTGTCTCTCTCCTGTTCAGAGTTCTTCACTGCATTACTTTGCTAGGCGGAACTCTGAGGCTTCCTTTGGCCTTTTGTTTATTTGAGTTCATTTGGTGGAAGAATAACTCATTCATCCCTTGCTGAGCTAGTCTGATTGAAAAAAGAAATTCAGAACTTGTTTTCAGTCTGTTTCTTTTAAAACTGTCCCCTTCATCCCAGTTTTGCTCTCAAGAGATATGACCATTGTGGAAATTAAATTATAATTAGGGTCAAGGACTTTGAAATAATGACCCCCAGACTGACCCCTCTGTCTGTACTCTTAAGTGTCTCCTGTCGGTGCACCCAGTGTTGGGTTCTGGGCCATTTTAAACCTGTTTCCAGAACTGCCACCTGACACTTAACCGTCACACCATGCTCGGCCTTAGTGAATGCATCTGTTATATAGTACGGCACTAAATGCCTTCCTGAAACCCAGATAAATTATGTCTGCTGATTTTGTAATAGGGCCCAAGAATTCAATTTAGGTGAATTTATCAGACATGGCCTTCCCTTTATCAATCCATGCTGACTGACCTTTAATAAATTAGAGATAAATCCATTCCGTATTGGTCGTCGTAACATCTGAGTGGAAGAGTAATCGGCACCGGATCTACAAACATGCCCTGCCTAATTTCCTGCCCTTAATGTGCTCCAGTCTGTGACAGGGTGCAGGGAGGCTCATTCGAATTGCTTCAGACCCCTGAAGAGTCCAGTGGGATGTGAAGTTGAAGGAAACGTGAGGTTCTTTATGCTGAAGAGGTAGGGAGGGGCACATGGTTTAGTCGTCTGGGTGGGCTTTGCAAGGCTTGGCTGCTAGAAACAATGGTTTTGAGGTTTCAAGGAAGTTCTTTCCTATCTCTGGGTCTCAGTTTCTTTCTCTGTAAAGTGAAAGAGGGAGAGGCAATCTCTAAGTTCCCTTTCACCTCTAATAACCTTCAGCTACAGGGAAACAAAGCAGGGAACAATTACTTGTACTCCAAGGTCAAATGAGACTGGCATTAAGACTGGCCTGATGCTCAGCTGGGATCCTGAGTTTAGTCAAACTAACAGGGCCAGGATGAAATTGATCCAGTTTTGAAGATCAGAGGGAGTCAGAAGGGAGCAACATGAGAGTTCTGTGTTATCCCAGAAGCCTTATTAGAGGTGTTCTCTGTAATTCTTGTCCTTGTAACGATCTCTTTGAATTCCAATGTCATTAAGATTTTGACATCTGCTGAGTTAAAGGAAAACTTAACCCAACTTACATGAGAATTTGGCAAGATGGTCAAAAAGAATATTGTCCTATGATGGAACAACTTTTTAATGATACACTAGTCAATCCCCACCCACACACAGATTCTGAGATTCACAGTCCCACTCACGTATGATAGAGGATCTGAAAAGTCCCGCCACACAGGAATCTGTTTAATTTTGTGTAATGCAACACTATGCAAATTTATCTGATATTGGGACCCGTTTTGTTTGTTTGCGTGTGTTTTCTTTTTCTAATGCAATGACTATTTGAAGCATTCAGAACTAATTTTCCGCAGGGCATACTCTGGAAAACGCCTGTCTAAACTTTCCAGGGATCCTCCTGTCTGCCACGTGTCATGGTCTTTGAGGCTATCGCCACTCTCCCTTCCTTTGGAGAAGTGTTCGTCTCTGAAGTGACCTTCAAGTTGCACTCATCCTCAAGTCCTAAGAAGAGATGTTTTCCAATTTGGCTGCATACTGCTCTCTCGGTGTGGTTTACAGAACTTGCCAAATGCAAAAATCCTAGCTTAAGCTGCTTTTGAGTTGCCCTGGAAGGTTTTAATACAGGATGGGACACAAGCAGGTTTGCAATTGTTTACATGGAAAAATAAGATAATTGATAAATAATAATACAAGAATAAACTGTTTCATATACTCACAGCTGTAAACCTACTTTTGTCATACTCTGTATTTAAAGATATAAAATTAGCACATAAATAAATAGACAGGTAGATATTTATTTATTTTAAAATCTCTGTTTCTTTAAAAGTACCTCATGGCCCCAACCCTTGTTGGGAAGAAGAAAGTAGCAGAAACTCCCCTGTTTGAATTGATAGCATGTAGAGAAATACTGGGTACACTGGATTTTCAACTAGCTCAGAAGTAGAAGTGCTGGACATGCTCTGGGGACAGCAGGCCGGCTGCTGCAGTAAGGCTGAGACACAGAGCTGTGCACTGAGAAGGTGACAGTCTTCTCTGCTGGCCCTGGTATCCCCAGTAATTGCTAACAGACCACATCTCTCTCTCCCCTCACTTTTTTTCACCCCATACCCCAATTCCTAGCATGCTAACAGCATACTTTATTTCTGAGTTATTAAAAATTACATCTTGCTTATATTGATTCTTGACAGTTGCCAGCTGACCCCTAATTGTTTCCAGGTCTGGGGTTTCAAATTTACTGATTTCCCTTTTGATATTTTAATCATTCTTCTATCTCCTCATTCCCTTCCTTGCTCATTGTGCTTGTCTTCAGAATTTCTCAAAGCAGCTGTGGGACTCCAGCTCCACTTTTCTTACTAAGTGTTTCTTTACATTCTGGTAGGAAATCACCAGCCATGTCGACGGGCATTGCAGTCCTGCACTTCCCTGATGTGCTTTGAGCAGCTGCTGTTCACAATGGACAAGAGACCCGTGAACTCCCTCGGGACACAATTTGCATATGTGGCTCTCCCTCTCTTATTCTCAGGTGATGCTTGGGCAATATTAAGAATTTAGCATTGAACCCTAAACAGGTGATAGGATAAAATGATAAAATATAGACAAAATGTGTGAATGCAACCAAGTTATTCTGAGCAACTTGGGAAAGGCAAAATTGGGACTGATGTGTGGCCAAGTGAACCTGGCTCAGGCAAACTGTGAGATGAGAGGCCAGAGAATTTGTCTGTTTGTTTAATGTGGTAGCCTCAGTGCCTGGAACAGCCTGGGGCTGCTAGTAGGCACTGAACAAATATTTGGTGAGCTGAGTATGGGTTTTCTTCCTTTTCATGATTCTGACCAAAAACCAGAGTTTGGAACAAATTTAGTGAGTAAAATCTAACAAGAAATCTCCACACTTCTCCCAAGTGACTTTCCCACTCTCACCACCATAGTGGTTACTCTCTTTGGCCCAAGAAAATATCCTAGAAATGATATCATAAAACCTTCTTTTTAGAATGCATAGTCTGAGTATTCAGGTCCATAGACTGTTTGAAACTTTAGAGACCATTGCGTACCATAGAGTGCTCCAAAGTGAAGTGATTTCCCCAAGGGAGTCCTGAGCAGTACAGAGCACAGGGTGAGCTCGCCCCTGGAATGAACGTTCGTTGGAAGCATACCTTCTGCAAGGCCCAGTTTCGGTCACAGGCAAATAAGGGGGAACATGACCATTTCATGGCTTGCATTGTCTTAGAAGCATGTGTTCAACAAACTAGGTTAACCAAAATTTAACAGTTTGGGGTTCTTTTTTCTAGTTACAAAAGTTAATATATTCTCTTCTCAAAATATAATGGGGAGGGTAAAAAGGAAGTACAGAGAGTAGTTTATTTGCCTCGGTGGGAAGAACCCTCCCATCAGACCATCCTTTTCTCGCAGTCATGGAGCATTTCTTACATAACTTTGTGTCCCAGCCTAGACCTATCACGATTCTTTACACAAATAAGTGACTCAAGAAACATTATAGAATGTGATGACTGTTGATTGAAGTATTGTGGATTTGTCTATTGGAGCCAGAGTTGTGCTCACGGCTGGATCCAGGCATTAACCTGGGCAAATGTGTCTGGCTGGTCTGTAACAATCAGCCTCTTTGCAGTTTATGTGGGTAAAGGGGTCTATTGGAAGCTGCCTCTATCCTGGAAAGCAGGGTAGAGATACAAGATAGCTGGAAATAACGTATTGGAAGTTTTCCAAATCCGCTCTATGGGCATGAGAAGTAGAGGCAAGAGTTGAAGGAACCGCTTCCTGAAGTGTCGCAGAGGCTTGATCTGGTTTCCCAGAAGCTGACCCTAAGATTCAGGAGCAAGTAGTTTATTTAAGGGGTGAAATTAACACAAATTGAAGAGCAGGAATGTGATCCGGGGAAGGAAGGCAGCCAATAAAAGATAGGATATTATACTGACTAGCACAGTTGATGACTTGGACTCCATTCTGCTGAGAAAGTCTGGGCACCCGTGTAAAACTCAAGCCACAGGATTAGTCCATATGGAGGGGAAAGAAGAATAAACCTTGCCTGAGAGTTGTTGGTTGAGGGCGGCTGTTAATTCCTTGGCACCTCTGGCCCACCACACATGAGGGCAGAGCAGACTTTTCCAGCTCCCCTAGCCACAGAGATGCAGACACCAGAAGCTGGAAGTTAGCTGGAGCAGAGTAAAAGATTTGAGGAACACATCGGGGGACATTGATGGCATCTGCTGTACTTAGTTTCACGTGAGGATGGTAAGCAGCTCTTCTTCAGAATATGACAAAAAGGATGGCAGAATGTGGCAGGGGAACATGTAGCTTTGTTTCCCTGGCCTTGTCGTAGAAACTAGGGGAGTGCGTTGCCTCTTTAAAACGCCAAGGTTTAGAATTTGAGAGCTCTGGGAAGTTGTCACAGGGGCTCTGGGAATACTGGATGATTTATAGGCATCTACATCAGCATCAACATCAGCAAGGGGCTGCCAGAGCAGGACAAAATGAGTCTTTTTGACATCGTGTCAACCACTCCTGGGGAGTCCCAGGTTTAACTGGGGGAAGTTTTTCAAGTGGATCTTATATTACACCAATGGGAGCATAACTCGTAAAGTTCGAGTTGTTATTAAAGCAACTTAATTAGTACACATAGGCTAGTAAGACCCAGGAAAACTCCAAATATTAAAGTAAATGGAGTAGAAGGTGAGGAAATCAACACAATAGAGGCTCCATATCTTATAGTGGCTCGATATTCTCCATGTCTCCTCTTCCCACTGTGGACCAAGACCTGAAGCAAGACCAGGACTTGGAGAAGAATGTTGAGTAGATTGGCTCATTCGTGTCTAACTGTTTACTCATCTTTATGACCTTTGGCTGTGACTTTCCTTTCTTCCTCTAAAGGAGGAGTATATTTCCGTGCTCCTTGACTTTAGGTGGGCCATATGACTGGTTTGCATCAGCCCATGGGATATGAAAGAAAGTGACATGAGCAGAGGCTTAAAATGTGTACTTGGTTTGCCCTCATGAGCTTCTTCCATCTGCCCTGAGGGCCGGTCCCAAGTAGCTGTTTGTCTCAGTATGAGAAAGGAAATGTGAGGAATAGTGGTGCATACCTGCCCCCAACCCAGAGCCTGGAACCCACCCAGCAAACACATACCCCAAAGCACAACCGCTCAGCTAGCTGATCTCAGATTAAATTAGCCAAAACATAGTCCACCTAAGATTTTTGAGGTTGTTATTCAGCATTAGTTAACTACTGCACATGCAACATGTGTGAAGACATTTTGAAAAATGCCTGGAATAAGGAGAATCCTGGACAACATGGCCGTTTAGAGTAACCACACTCGACCACCCCAAATGTTTGAGCACATGATTAGCACAGGCTTTGTGAGGAAGCAAGTTGGAAGAAAGCTCAAATGAACCAGCAATCTGGGCAGAGGTGGGCCAGAAAGTTGAAAGGGAGGCAATGGGGCTTTGCAACACTAAAAGCAATCAAAATAAACAGTTGTGAAATCAGGAAAAGGCAATCCCCAACACAGGGGTCCACTGCTGGGCAGCCTCAGCTTTGGTACATTTAATCTATCGCATTAACACAGCTTTTAGAGTTACAGTCCCTCAAAAGGACTTGGACTCCATTTCTACTGCAGTTGCCAGGGCCTAAAACTGTCAATTAGAAAACCATTTACCCAAGTAAACCCCTCCACTGGCTGTCAGGTGGAAGTTACTACTCCAACCTTCATTCTGGCCCTTTCTTTACATGCAGATCCAAACTGTCCAAATTTGCTTCACCATCCAAATCACATTCCCAGAGTGTGCTGCACAAAGGCATGCATGTTGAAATGGTTTGCAACTACACTTTGTCTCTGAGAAGGTGTGACGCAGAGGTTTGGTTTGGCATGGATTTGGGCAACCCTTTTCCATGACTGCTTTTCTTGACTTTGTTTTTACTCCCTTAGTTCTAGTTTTTTATTGATTGAATACAGTAAGTAGAAATGACCTTCCTGGTCCCCTAATCCCATTACCTTCATGCTTCTTATAGAAAAGTCATTTCTAAACATGGCCCTTTCTAGTCTGGGGTGCAGAGGACAGTCAGTTGTTCCTTGCACCACTTCTGTGAAATGCGCCACCCCCAGGGACGAGGGAAGCTAACGTTTCCCAAATGCTTCCGTGTGTGCTGTCTCATCTAATCCCACAGCCCTCCTGGGAGACGGATCATTAGTTCTACTTCACAGAAGGGAAAACTGAGGCTGGAGAGCTGGCGTGACAGAACAGGATTCCTACACAACCTGTCTTATTTGAAAGCCGGCTACTTTGTTTACACGGTCTGCCTGGCGACAGGAGGATTCTGTAGGAAAAGATCCTGAGGTCTGCCCTAAGGCATCCTGTGTAGGCAGAGGCCCTCTGCCTCTGGGTGTGTTTGCACTTTAAACTCGGCAGTTGTTTTTCACTCTCTGAACATGATTGCAGTCTCAAACTTTGGAGGCATCATATATCTAGTTGTACCTGCTCGTCTCCTTGCTTCTGCTCCTGCCTCCTTCGTAATATTGTCCACAAAGCAACACAGCAGCCAGCAGGGTTTTCTAAAAGTGTAAATCATACCACATACACCTAAAACCTTCCAAGATGTTCCCATCTCACTTTGGGTCATATCCAAAGTCCAGGTCTTGGCCTACCAGGTTCTACACCATCTGGCACTTGCTACCCCTGCACCTCATCTGTACCCCTAGCCCATCACTTATTCACCAGGCACTGGTGGCTCTATAGGGACACTTCTGTTTCTAGAACATGCCAGCTTTTTCCTGGCTCAAGGCTTCTACAGATGCTGCTGCTTCTAACCAGAGTACTGTCACCCCAGACCTTTGCTCAGGTGGGTTTCTTTCAGTTTAGGCACCTCACAGCCTAATGTAGGCACCACAACTAATGTAGGCCTTCCTGCTTGTTCCACCCTCGTCACTCTCAAGCCCATGATACACTTTAATTTCTTTTATAGTGCACACCGCTCTGGATTTATCAGATTTATTAATTTACTTGTGTACTTCCACAACATCTCTCTCCTTTCACCAGAGTATGGGCCATTTGACAAAGTGCAGACCTTTGTTAAACTTGTTCATGACTAGTTAACATTACTGTTAACTCGTCATGCACTAGTTTATGTTCAACATCAGTGCATATAAACATCAGTGCTTGGGACACAGTGGGTACTCATAAAACTTTGTCAAGTAAAGAGGAATATTTGAATGTGCTTTGTACCTAGCTGATTCTGTATCATTTATTGTAATGTTAAAGCTTATCCAACCATCCTTTGAGCTGGACACATAATAATCACAATTTTTAAACAATTACGGAGAATATGGATAAATGTGGGAGCCTGGAGCAGCTCTGTCACCTTGTGTGGGCTCAAAAGCTGCTGCCTTGTGTGTCATCACAGCCCTGAGCCCAGCACAGTGCCTGGCATATATGTAGTGAGAGAAAGAGGAAGTTCAAAGACAAATGAAGTCCTTGGTAGTATATATATATATATTTATATAGTATATATATATAGTATATATATATATGCCAAGAATATAATTTTTGAGGAAAAAATGAAGGGATTATATAAATAAAAATGAATGTGAGCAGTGTCCCTCTTTTATCTTTCTTCCCTCTCTGTGGTCCTCTCTCTGTTATTTCGTGACGAAGCTGTGGTAAGGTCATGCTAGAGCAGGGAGATGCTCTCAGCCTGTAGGTCAAGGCAAAGCCACTGTGGAACCCAAGAATAGGCAACCTGGGGCAGCCCTTTTTGTTCTAGGGTAAGGCAAAGAAGCAAGAGGGCTACTGGAGGACCTCACATGGTAGGAAACCAGAGACAGATGTGGAAATGAAGTTCCCATCCGCTCTGAATTCTCCTGGACTATTGTTAAATGTGTAGTTTCAAAAGCCTGATGGGGGAGTTGGATATGAGATGGGAATTTAGAGTTTGATGATCTTGACTACAGCTCTTCACCTGTGTCCACTGGCAAAAGTGGTACTTGAAAGCCGTCAGTGTGGACTTTCTGAAATATTTTTTCTCTCAGAAGATGGAAGTATTGGTAAAATAAATAGCATAGAAAAAGAGATAAAGCCTTAGAGATATAAATGAGGAATTGGGTTAGTTGGGTATCTTTCAATTTTAGAGAAAAGTTGTTTCCAAGGAAAGAATATTAAGATTTTAGGATCTATTGTCTTTATTTTAAAGAAAATTAGGTCAAAACTTCTGAGTAGATATGTAAGAAAATGCAGGGATAAATGCTTTATTTCTCAATTTTTTCCTACTGTTGAAAAAAATATGTTTTTGTGAGGGTTTTTGACTAGAATAATAAAATGATGAAAGCCCAGATGAATATTGGAAGTTCTTTGGGATGAATGTCTCCTTATGAATATAACATTAATTTTCTTATAAATGTATATTAGAAGTAAGATCAAAGAGATCTAAATTAACCATATTTTCTCACCTAATATAATAGGTATAACAGCATGAACAATTGAAATAAATCGCCAAAACATAAAACAGAGTGGTTTTAATTTCCAAGGTGTAGAAATTAAAATATTCATATGAAAAACCAAAGATAACTGAGCAATATCAGCCATTAAACAAGAAATAGTATTAGCAAAATATGCCATTTTTTTCCTGAGATATTAAAATAGATTCTTTCCAATAGTATGATGGCTTTCACCAACAGTCCCATATTCCGAGTGTATATTCAAACTAAAACATACAGTAATCCTTGACTCTTTTCTTCTGTCATAGGTTGCTGGACATTTGAGAGTGAATCTTCCAGCTGTCCACAATGACCCAGATGAAGTAGTGGACTGAGAATTGGAATGATGGATGATCTTTCATTCCTGGAATGCAGGTAAAAACTGAACCACAGTCATCTGCTAAAGCCAACGTGAACTGAAGGTATATTGTCACCAGCAGATGACCTCTTCTCTAGTATAGCTTTGTCGTTGATAGATTATCTTCACTATTGATACTACAATGTAGTTAACTAGTTGAACATAATATTAACAGCAAGACCTAGAATTATATCCTAGTCTTAAGTTCTGACCTATTAACTCACCTCAATGTAGGCCAGATAAGGAATGGAATGCTTTGATTAATAAAATACTATGTTTTTAACTGATACTTGTGTTATATGCATTATCATTATAATTATATATAATTAAAAGGGAAAAACCTAATTAGAATGAGACTGACTATAATTTAATCTTTACCTTAGGAATAAAACACTGTATGAATAAGATACTTTAAGATCTTGGGGCTTTGGGGGGTTCTTGCTGTATTGAGAAAGCCTATTAAAAAGTTCTGTTTCTTTGGAAAATTCTGATTACTTGGAGCCTGCAGGGTGCTAACAGGCAACAGACCACCCCTCTGTAAAATACTTAGTTGGAAGAAAACTAATGCTCTGTTGATTCCAACTTTACACAATCGTTCTATCTACGTTGATCTCAACTACTCTATGTATTCAGGATTTGTTATTATCTTTAAGGTACTGAGGATAACAAAATGAGGTTTGCATAGAAGTGGAGTACTTGAATAATGCCCTTTGAAAGACAGTACAATATAGAGAAATATCTGTTTTTCAATCAGGTACTGACTGGAAGACTCCCAAATCCACTGCTTAACCACTTACACAACAGGACAAGTTACCACTTCTCTGAATCCCTGTTTCTTTTTTTTTCAAGTATTGTTATGTACATTTTCTTTCATTTCTCTTTAGTAAATATGTAGGAATGGAATGACTGAATTACATGGTAAGTATATGTATAACTTCTTTTTGCCCACATTTTTATTGTTGTTCAAGTACTATTGTCTCTATTTCCCCACCACCACTCCCCGGCACCCCAGCCATCCCCACTTCCCACCCTTGATCCTACCCCCCTTTGGTTTTTCCCATGTGTCCTTTACACATGTTCCTGAAAACGCTTCCCCCTTTACCCCCACTATCCCCTCCCACCTTGAATCTCTGTTTCCTTAGTGATAAAACTGTGGACATAATATCTGGCAGAGCTCTTTTGGGGATTAAAAATAATATCACATGCAAAGTGCCCTATATGGATTTTGGCACTTGTAAAAACACATACATTTTAGTTCTTCAGGCTTTATGGCAACTATTTAACTCTGCCTTGGAGTGTGAAAGCAGCCGTAGACAATAAACACATAAATTAGTGAACATGGCTTTAGTCTAATAAAACTTTATGGGCACTAAAATTTGAATTTCACATAGTGTTCACATGTCATAAAATGTTTTCTTTTTTCTTTTTTTCAATGATGCAGAAGTATAAAAACTATCTTAGCTCATAGTCCATACAAAAATAATTGGATGCCCAACAAAGAACAACCCAGGACTAGATGGATTCACAGATGAATTATGCCAATAATTTAAAGAAGAATTAACACCAATCTTTCTCAAACTCTTCCAAAAAATGGAATAGTAGGGAGTACTTTCTAAATCATGCTATGAGACCAGAATTATCCTGGTACCAATGTTCAACAAAGACATCACAAGGAAAGTCATCTAAAAAAAAGATTAAAATAAAAAAATCAAATAAAAACAGAGGGAAGACTAAATTTGGTGCATGAGTCATAGTTTTCCTACCTCCCCTCCAGATGCAAGGTGTAAAGGAAATGAGATGCATCATCCTTGTTCTCTACGACTTTTTAACCTTACAGAAATATCTAGTATTTACAGGGATATCTAAAGTAGTTTAATAATAATAAAAAAACAAATGAATAGAAATTTTAAAAATGCAAATGGGGCAGAGAAATGTTGAAGCTTCAAGACATGAAAAGATCATTCATGAAAGTGTGGTTAACTCCTGGAGACAAAAATAGATAAATTAGCTTATTCATTTAATCATTTATTTGTTTATGGGATTAGGCTTTGAGTTTGGGCATCAAATAGGAACAAATTGAAAATGGCAGAACAAAGAGACATTTTGTGGATATACAAAAAACATAGAAGTAAGAACGAAAGCTTGCGTAAGATGGAATAGGGATAAAGGAGGAAAGAGAGAGAGAGAGAGAGATGTATGGAGATGATAGATAACAACTTGGAGTAAACTAGTTAATGAAAATTTTGAAGGTCAGTGAAAAATTGTTAACCATGAATTGAAAATTAGGTGATAATTTGTTTCTTTTGACTTCAAGATGCATATATTTCTATTTAATTCCATCTTGTTTTTAATTCTTAGATATTTATTATTTATACCTTTCTTACTACTAAAACAAAACACAATTGATGTGGACTCCATGCCACAGGGTCCATGTGTTGTGGTTGTGACAAGCGACAAACAAATTTCACAGACCACAGAAGTTCTGTGGAGAAAAAGGGATGGCATAGCCACTCTTTAAGTGAGAGAGAGAGGGCCCCGACCTCTGCCTGGACAGGTTTTCATTGATATTCTAGGTACATTACATCAAAGGATGGCCCTCATTTACTATGCACAGGTTCGCTTTAGGAGGCTACCTTTTATAGATAACAAAGGAAAGAATGTTGTTAATTACTTCAAAGAGAAAGAACATTTGCAAATGTAAAGGGGAGAAGTGGTTGAACTGGTTATACCCCATACTTGGGAGGTTTAGCCCAGATCACAGTAAACCTCTGCTGCCTTGATTCTGGGTAAGGGAGTTTTTAGCAACAGCAAGTCTCAAAGTGGCCTAGGTATAATGCAGGCCTGATTCCCCACGGGAGAACTGATCCATGGGTTTGCTTCCTGTGTGCTAACACGCACCTGCCTGTTTTCAGAAGGAGCTGAGCTACATTCAGCCTTCCATGCAGATAGGTTCCCTATACACAATGACTTGTGGGCTCTGTATACTTTCTTTCTGAGCTGGTCTCTACATTCAGATAATTGATTAGCCACGTGACTCATTATATCTTTTAAAAAGATTGAGACTAATTGTAATAATTATTTGGAGTGCATTAAAATAAACACATTCTTTTAAGTTGGGGTAGATAACTTTTTTGTGACTTATATATTGTCAATACACCAGGAACATCACATTTACAATTCTAAATATTCCTACACATAGAGCACCCAATCTGATCCTGAGGTGTTCTACTGCTGCCTTCTTCCCAGCAAGAAAAATCTATTCTTTTACTTGCTGTTTTCAGCCTGGTTTCTATCTAATAAGGTACTTTATCCTCAGTCCAAGATCTGAGCTAATGATCTCTGAGATGTTACTAAAACCTTTTTGGAATTCCAAGTATATAATGTCAGTATTTCCATGGTCGCTATGGAAACTATATCCTAGAAAAATCCAGTCACTTATTTCAGTATGACCTACCCCTTATAAAACTAAATTGGCCATTTCTAATAAACTTAAGCTTTTAAAATTGTTCCCGTACTAAATCATTGGTAATTGTACTCATTAATATTCTTACCATGACCAATAGCACAATTAATATGAAACCAAGGCAGAATATCAAGACGGCGCTGGTGTAGCGGGAAAACCACTGGACTTGAAACCAGTCACCTGGGCTTGACACAGACTCTGCCATTTACTCTCTGGCCTTCAAGTCATGTGACCTTCCTGAGCCTCAGTTTCCTCCAATTTAATATGGGAATAATGACACCTACCTCAAGAGAGTCCTTGTTGAGACTTGATAAAATGACAAATAATCAGTCCATGGAGGCTACAAAATCCATATTAATTGGTAATTATGTCTCCCACTAATTTTCTGCTACTATGAGTGACATGGTAAGAAAGGTTACAGCTAGAACGGGTAAGGAAAATCAGTAGACACCCTCTTAAAACTCAATTAACCACCACTTTTGAACTTCTTCTCTCACCACACATTTATCAGAGCTAGAAAATTGCTATAATACAAAGCAAAGTTTAGTTTTCCTTTCTCTTGTCTCGGCAAGCTTCCTCTTTGGAATTGATATTGGCCCACAGACGTGTATAGACATCAACACAAAGGATAGAACAAGAACTCACAAACTGAATTCATCTGCAAATTAATTGGATTTGGATTTCTGTTTTTAACTATTCACTAAAAATCCAGAAAAAATACAAATAAGCACTTGGAGCAACGTGTGGTCATATAGTTATGGTTCAAATAGGTCTAGGCCTGGGAGGAAGAGCCTGTGGGGAAAACAGGTCAGCCCACTGTCTCATCTAACTTACTTTTGGTAAATACTCATCTCTCAAAATCCTTATCAGATTATTGATTAAGACTCTGATTAAGTTAATGAACCTGAGTTCTGGATGATTAGAGTTCTGAATTACAAAGTTTATTTCTCTTTCATTTACAGGACATCTCAATTACTTTGGAATACAAATGAGATTGATTTACTTATTTATTTCCCAATGACTGCCACCAACCCACATCTTTGTCTAATAAACTCTACTATCATTTCAGTTGATGAAGCAGCTTCATCTGGCATTAAGACTTAAGTCCATTCACTGTCAGAGGTTGTAGTACACCTCCTGGCCCGACCACTGGTGCGACATATGGCTACAGCAGTTTAGAGTCTAGGAACTCAGTTCCAAGCAACTTCCCTAGGCACTGATGGTCACTTAGGAGACTTGTTGACCCACACCTGGAGGTTCCATGACATTCCAAAGTACACAGGCCTCTTTGCATATTGTCACAGTCCCTAACAGACTGAAGACTCCAGTCCTCTGTGGTTCTGTCTCTGATGCCTACAGGTAAATATTTAACAATTTGCTGTACGGAAGAAAAAAAAGGCCATAGATTGTAGTAAATACCAATTTCCATAGTGTAAAGACTCCTGTTATCAACCAGAAATAATTGTATGTGGATTTGAAGAGAGATGCTGCACACTCCACTAAGTTGGAAGGAAAAGGAGTATATTAATAATTTTTACTAGGTCCTTTATTTAAAAGCAGTTCTCTTCTGGAAAGATTATAAGTGATATGTCAAACACAATAGGTGTGAGTGGACTTGTGTCACCTATTGAAAATGCCTCAATAGCTCCCTTTGTTATAGGGAATAATTCACAGCAAATGAGTGTTTTGGGGACATGTACCTCCCCTATCACCTCTACCCCCTTTCCAGCCTCATCTCTCATTTTTCTTCCACCCTCAACTTGTACTGAAAATATATTCACACCATCTAAATGCTCCGTATATTTTCATGACTCACCCCTGAGGTGAAGACCAATCATGAGTTCATACCCACAATCAGCAAATGCTCCCAGGCCACCTAGGAGTTATTCCCTGCTCTTTTGAATTTTAGTTCATTTAGTCCTTGTTATTTCCACAGCCCCCTGAGCCTTTTAAAAATGTATTATTTAAAGTGTACCTGGCTTTTTCTAATCACTGAAGCTGCTGTTAACTTGTTAAATGCTTTCTGGAAGAGGAAGCAAGAAAAGACATTTAGCATTGAAAATATTAAGGACTTGAATCCAGAAAAAAGTTTTCCCAAAGAAAAGTGAAATCAATTCTTTTATACCAGAATATACATTATGTTATCTTTATCTCATTTCAGTGTATACAGCTAAAAACTTTATCCCCAATCACAAGTCATTGTCTTTGGATTTAATTGTTCTAATTGAAACTAAAAACTCCTTGACAGCAAGAAGGTCAGTTTTGTGACATGACAGAATCTCGAAAAATGTTTGTGAAATAGATGTATGGGTGAATAGTATTAAACAAAGTCTCATAAAAAAATCTAAAGTCCTAGTTTGGAAGTTCAGTTGTTCTTTAGGAAAAGAGAGCATTGCAAATTTGGGGAGTTGCCTGTGAAAGGCCAGGGAGCCATGAAAATATGTGGGAGTGAGTCTTGCTGGGGAAAAGAGAAACCAGCAAAATTTTAGTAGTCTTAGGAGATTAGAATAGAAAAATGAACATCAGAAGCTTCAAACACATGACTGCTTCTTCTCAAAGAATATTTACTGAGTTCTGGGACTGCATAAAATGCTGGTGTATCAGTCAGAGTCCCAGAGAAACAGGACCAATA